>JARQOD010000979.1:0-114952 GCA_033576555.1 Oophaga sylvatica | reverse complement strand
AATTTCTCTGTCCTCTGATGTCATCGGACATCAGAGGACAGAGAAAAAGGGTCCCCGATACCCCCTTGTGCCCCCCAATTCCCCTCTTCTGGCCCAGGGCCCTCCGGTGTCCCCCGGGGCCGCCGCTGTGGAGAAAATGGCGGGCGCATGCTTAGTGCGCCCGCCGCGATGTGCTGGGGGGTGATGGGCAATTTCTCTGGGGTCTCGGCTACCGGGGGTAGCCGAGACCCCAGACAACATGATCCGGGTCGGTATTCACCGATCCCGGTGTTGCGATCGCCGTTATACAGCATAACGGCGACCGCAACAACAAAAAAAAAAAAAATGATTTCTCTCCCGTCTGATGTGATCACACATCAGAGGGGACAGGATTAGGGTCCTCATGTCCGCCGAAGCCCCCCTGTACCTGCCGGTGTCCTCCGGCAGGTCCCCCTGGCCTCCGATCCTCCCGGTCTTCTTCCTGTAAAAAAAAAATAGCGGGCGCATGCGCAGTGCGCCCGTCCAATCTGCCTGGCGGCAAATTCAAAAAAATTTTCAATTATTCTCTAGAAAGTACATTTTGATCACTGTGATAAACTATCACAGTGATCAAAATAAAAAAAACAGTACATAAACCCCCCTTTATCACCCCCTTAGTTAGGGACATATAATAAAATAAAGAAATTATATTTATTTTCATTTTTCCGTTAGGGTTAGGGTTAGGGTTACAGCTAGGGTTAGGGTTATAATTAGGGTTAGGGTTATAATTATGGTTAGGGTTAGGCTGGGTTCATGCTGCGTTATGGTAGTCCGTTAGACGGACTGCGTTACACCGCAATATAACGCGGTGTAACGCAGTCAGTTAATGCTGCCATTCACCCCCATTTGAGGGCGCATCGCGACGCATGCCGTAAAGCGGCATGCGTTCGCGACGTGCCATCCAGTGACGGAGCCTCAGATGCGGGCTGCAGCGTCTGGGCTCCATCACCGCTAGCGCAGATGAATCATCTGCTGATTCCTCTGCGCTAGCGGGTATAGCATAACGCGATCGCGTTATACTATACCGTTACCAGCCGTCAACGCTATGTGTTGAACGGGCTGGTAAAACACAAAATGAACCTAGCCTTAGGGTTAGGGTTATAATTAGGGTTAGGGTTACAATTAGGGTTAGGGCTACAATTAGGGTTACGGTTACAATTAGGGTTGGAATTAGGGTTGGGATTAGGGTTAGGATTAGGGTTAGGGTTGCGATTAGGGTTAGGGGTGTGTTGGGGTTAGGGTTGGAGCTAGAATTGAGAGATTTCCACTATTTAGGCACATCGGGGGGTCTCCAAACACGACGTGGCGTTCAAAAAGTCAAATGGCGCTCCCTCCCTTCCGAGCCTGCCGTGCGCCCAAACAGTGGTTTACCCGAACATATGGGGTATCAGCGTACTCAGGACAAATTGCACACCAATTTTGGGGTTCTAATTTCTCTTGTTACACTTGGGAAAATAAAAAATAGCTGGCTAAAAAAATCATTTTTGAGGAAATTTTTTTTTATTATTTTCACGGCTCTGCGTTTATAAATGTCTGTGAAGCAGTGCTCACTACACAACTAGATAAGTTCCTTAGGTGGTCTTGTTTCCAAAATGGGGTCACTTGTGGGGGTATTCCACTGTTTAGGCACATCTGGGGCACTGCAAACGGAACATGACCCCCATCAACGTCTGCATTCCAAAACGTTATTACTTCCTTTCCAAGCCCTGCTGTGCGCCCAAACAGTTCCCCCCCACATATTTGGTATCAGCGTACTCAGGACAAATTGGACGACAACTTTTGGGGTCCAATTTCCTTGGGAAAAATAAAACATTTGGGACTAAAAAATCATTTTTGTGGAAAATTGTTTTTTGTTTTTTTTTCACACCCAGGCATTATAAACTTTTGTGAAACACTTGGGGGTTCAAAGTGCTCACCACAGATCTAGATAAGTTACTTAGGGGGTCTAGTTTCCAAAATGGGGTCACTTGTGGGGGTTTTCTACTGTTTAGGCACATCTGGGGCACTGCAAACGGAACATGATCCCCATCAACTTCTGCATTCCAAAATGTTATTACTTCCTTTCCAAGCCCTGCCGTGCGCCCAAATAGTTTCCCCCCCCCACATATTTTGTATCAGCGTACTCAGGACAAGTTGGACAACAACTTTTAGGGTCCAGTTTCCTTGTGAAAAATAAAACATTTGGGACTAAAAAATCATTTTTGTGGAAAATTGTTTTTTTTTTCACACCCAGGCATTATAAACTTTTGTGAAACACTTGGGGGTTCAAAGTCCTCACCACAGATCTAGATAAGTTACTTAGGGGGTCTAGTTTCCAAAATGGGGTCACTTGTGGGGGTTTTCCACTGCTTAGGCACATCTGGGGCACTGCAAACGGAACATGACCCCCATCAACGTCTGCATTCCAAAACGTTATTACTTCCTTTCCAAGTCCTTCCATGCGCCCAAACAGTTTCCCCACCCACATATTTGGTATCAGCGTACTCAGGACAAATTGGACAACAACTTTTAGGGTCCAATTTCCTTGTGAAAATAAAACATTTGGGACTAAAAAATCATTTTTGTGTTAAATTGTTTTTTTTTTTTTTTCACACCCAGGCATTATAAACTTTTGTGAAACACTTGGGGGTTCAAAGTGCTCACAACAGATCTAGATAAGTTCCATAGTGGGTCTAGTTTCCAAAATGGTGTGACTTGTGGGGGGTTTCCACTGTTTAGGCGCATCAGGGGCTCTCCAAACGCGACATGGTGTCCAATCTCAATTCCAGGCAATTTTAGTTTGAAAAAGTCAAACGGCGCTGCTTCCCTTCCAAGCCCTGCCGTGCGCCCAAACAGTGGTCCTCCCCCATATATGGGGTATCAGCGTACTCAGGACAAATTGGACAACAACTTTTGTGGTCTAATTTCTCCTGTTACCCTTGGGAAAATAAAAAATTAGGGACTAAACAATCAGGTTTGTGGAAAAAATATGATTTTTTATTTTCACGCCCGGGCGTTATAAACTTCTGTGAAGCACTTGGGGGTTCAAAGTGCTCACCACACATCTAGATGAGTTCCTTAGGGCATCTAGTTTCCAAAATGGGGTCACTTGTGGGGGGTTTCCACTGTTTAGACACATCAGGGCCTCTACAAATGAAACATGGCGTCCAGCCAATTCTGCGTTGAAAAAGTCAAACGGCGCTCCTTCCTTTACGACCTCTGCCGTGCGCCCAAAAAGTGGTTTACCCCCACATGTGGGATATCGACATGCTCAGGACAAATTGCACAAAAACTTTTGGGGTCTTGTTACCCTTGGGATAATAAAAATTGGGGTGAAAAGATCATTTTTGTGGAAAAAAAATTATATTTTTTTCACGGCTCTACGTTATAAACTTCTGTGAAGCACTTGGAGGTTCAAAGTGCTCACCAACCATCTAGATAAGTTCCTTAAGGGGTCTTGTTTCCAAAATGGGGTCACTTGTGGGGGTTTCCACTGTTTAGGCACATCAGGGGCTATCTAAACGCGACATGGCATCCAGCCAATTCTGCGTTGAAAAAGTCAAATGGCGCTCCTTCCCTTGCGACCTCTGCCGTGCGCCCAAAAAGTGGTTTACCCCCACATATAGGGTATCGGCGTATTCAGGAGAAATTGCACAACAAATTTTGTGGTTTATTTTTTCTTTTAACACTTGTGAAAATATAAAACATTGGTTCCGATGTAAAGCTTTTGCAAAAAAAGTTAAATGTCAATTTTTTCCTTCCACATTGCTTCAGCTCTGTGAAGCACCTGAAGGGTTAATAAACTTCTTGAATGTGGTTTTGAGCACCTTGAGGGGTGCAGTTTTTAGAATGGTGTCACTTTTGGGTTTTTTCTATCATATAGACCCCTCAAAGTTACTTCAAATGTGATGTGGTCCCTAAAAAAAAATGGTGTTGTAAAAATGAGAAATCGCTGGTCAACTTTTAACCCTTATAACTTTGTAACAAAAGAAAATTTTGTTCCCAAAATTGCGCTGATGTAAAGTAGACATGTGGGAAATGTTATTTATTAAGAAATTTGTGTGACATATCTCTCTGATTTAAGGTTATAAAAATTTAAAGTTTGAAAATTGCGAAATTTTCAAAATTGTCGCCATATTTCCATTTTTTTCATAAATAAAAGCAAGTCATATAAAAATTTTTTACCACTAACGTGAAGTATAATATGTCACGAAAAAACAATCTCAGAATCAGCTGGATTCGTTAAAGCGTTCCAGAGTTATAACCTCATAAATTGACAGTGGTCAGAATTGTAAAAATTGGCCCGGTCATTAAGCTGCAAAATGGCTCTGTCACTAAGGGGTTAAGGCTATGTGCACACGTTCGGGAATTGCCACGGAAATTTCCGGGGCAATCCCACACCTCCCTGCCGCGGGAAATACGCATTTCATAGGTATGCGTATTTCCGCCAGAAACTAGCGTTTTGCAAGCGTAATTAGCTTGCAGAATGCTAGCGTTTTCCAAGTGATCTGTAGCATCGCTTGGAAAACTGATTGACAGGTTGGTCACACTAGTGAAACAAGTGTTTGACAAGTGTGAGCAACTTTTTACTATTGATGCCACCTATACGGCATCAATAGTAAAAAGATCTATTGTTAAAAATAATAATAATAAAAAAAAAATTGTGATATTCTCACCTTCCGGCGGCCCCCACAGCGTTCCTGGTCCTCAGCGACGCTCCAGGCCAATCCCATTCCCAGGGAAGCTTAGCGACAATGACCCCAGATAACGTAGCATCACGCGAGACTGCCACTTCATCTGGGGTCATTGTCGCTAAGCACTTCTGGGAATGGGAGCTGCCGGGAGCGTCGCTGGGAGGCGGGAAGGCTGCGGGGGCCGCCGGAAGGTGAGAATATCACTATTTTTATTTTAATTATTGTTTTAATATGGATATGGTACCCAGGGCCTGGAGGAGCGTCTCTTCTCCTCCAGACCTTGGGTACCATCCGCACATGAACCACTCACTTTACGCATGGTGGGCATAGCCACATGCGGAAAGTAAGCGGTTCAATGCATTCCTATGGCAGCGGAATCACCACGATTCCGAAAAAAAATGACCATGCTGCGTTTTTTTCTGCGATGCTTTTTTTTGGGGGAAAAAAACGCAGCATGTGCACAAAAATTGTGGAATGCATTCTACTAATAGGATGCTTAATGCATGCGTTTTTTCAGCGTTTTTGCGGCGGAAATCCGCCACAAAAACTAGAAAAATCCTCAACGTGTGCACATAGCCTTAATCATTCAAATGTTGCTTTAGCGCGTTTTTCTCATTGTTCTGTTGGAAGCTGAAACTCTGTTCCAGTCTCAAATCATTGACAGACTAAAGCAGGTTTTGCTCAAAATCATCCCTTTATTTCGCACTATCCATCTTCTTCTCGACTCGGACCATTTTCACTATCTCTACTGCTGAAAAATATCCTAACAGCATAATGTTACCATCATCATGTTTTGCTGTGAGTTTGGTGTTTTGGGGGTGATGAGGTGTGTTGGTTTGGTGACAGATATAGTGTTTACCTTGGAGGCCAAAAAGTTCAATTTTGGTCTCATCTGAACACAGCACCTTCCTCCATATATTTGGGAAGTCTCCAACATGTCTTTTGACAAACTCAATATGAGATATACAATTTTCCATAAAGGCCATCTCTAAGGAGTGTACGTCTCTGCTTGGGAACTTCACAGCTGCTTCAGGACTACTTTTGGTCTCTGTGCTGCCTCTTTAATTAATGCCCTCTATACCCGGGCAGAGAGTGTTGGTGGCTGGCCCTCTCTTGGCAGCTTTTTTATGGTACCATGTTCTTTCCTTTTGAAGATAATGAATTTGTTGGTGCTCTTGGGATAATCACAAATTGGGATTTTTTTATAACACAAGCCTTGACTTGTACTTCTCAACAACTTGGTCCCTGACTTGTTTGGAGATCTCCTTGGTCTTCATTGTGTTGTGTGGAGATCTCCTTAGTCTTTATCATGGTGTTTGTTTAGTGGGGCCTCTTGTTAATGGTGTTGAAGCCTCTGTGGCCGTTCAAAAAAGGGAAAGTGTTGTGAACACTCTGGATCTGACTTCGGAGTTTGGGCTCCCTCTGGTGGCTGCTGATAGTATTTAAGCTGCTTTGGCTAACAGATGTCCCTCACCTGGGGGCGATGAGTGGAAATCAGGTGGGACTGACTGGGGAGATATAAGTGAGCTACATTCCCATTAACCTCGCTGGTGATTTGTTGCTTCCTGGTCTCTTTTGGAAGTTAGCTTGCTTCCTGCTTGTCCTGCAACTTTCAGATAAGTTATATGCTGTTTATTTCTGCGACTTTTGTTTTTGTCTATCTCAGTTTTCTGCACTTCAGGGGTTTGTACAGCCAGGTTCCCCTGAGGGGGGCCTGCGCTGGCCTCTGTTTCTTATTTGCCATTGTTTATGTATTTTTCAGTTCCCTGTTATTTCAGTATCCGCTTATTTGCTACCAGTTACACCAGAGTTCTGATCTAGCGGGGGAGAGATCATGTGATCTCAGTATTTTTGTATATCAGACGGGTTGGAGTTTTTCTTAGTGTTTTTGCTAGATTGCAGACAGTATTCATTCCTGTCCTGTTCTATCTAGACAATTGGGCCCCAGCATTTGCTTGCTCTATTTTCTGCCTATGTTTGTATTTCATCTTGTCTCACCGCCAATATATGTTTGGTGGCTACCTATTCCTTTCGGGTCTCTACTCCGGGGCAGTTAGCTTTCCCCTTTCTCTCTTTAGGTTTAGTTATCTCTTCGGCTGTGTTGAGGCGTCTAGGGCACCGTAGGCATGTCCCACGGCTGCTTCTAGTTGTGCTGTCAGTTCAGAGGTCTGCAATCCGCTAGTTACCAACCTCTCTGGGTGTCTGGTTGCTTAGGCTATTTTTGCTACTGTCCTCCTCAGCTACCAAATCATAACAGAATCACTGGTCAGACTGTAATTCTAGGGTACTCAAAAGAAGGAAAAAATAGTAAAAAAAAAAAAAAAAGCATTCATATTTTTTATATATATTTTTCCTCTTTTTCTCTGGGAGGATTTTTTCTTCAATGGAAATTAAGCATTTGTCCGATCATGTTGAGCAGCTCGCAGCTTAAGTTCGGAGTATTTCTACCTATCTCACTTGGTTGTCTGCTGTAGAACCTAAGATCCCTATTCCTGATTTATTTTTTGGGGATCGGTCTAAATTCTTGAAATTTAAGAATAATTGTAAATTGTTTTTTGCCTTGAAACCTAATTCCTCAGGGAACTCGGTGCAGCAGGTTAAAATTGTCATCTCCCTGTTGCGCGACAACCCTCAGGATTGGGCATTTTCACTGACATCTGGGGATCCTGTTTTGGCTAATGTTGATGCGTTTTTTCAGGCTCTGGGGTTGTTGTATGATGAACCTTTTGTGATTGATCAAGCTGAGAAAACCTTATTGGCATTGAACCAGGGTCAGGAAATTGAGTTATATTGTCAGAAATTCTGAAAGTGGGCAGTCCTTACTAGATGGAACGATGATGCCCTGGCTGCTCTTTTTCGGAAAGGGCTTGCAGAGACTGTAAAAGATGTTAAGGTGGGATTTCCTGTTCCCTCGGGTCTCAACGATTCTATGTCATTAGCCATTCAAATTGACAGACGCTTGCGTGAACGTAAAGCTATGCTCAAGGTGGTGTTGCCTTTCGAACAGGCCTCTGAGCCCATGGAGTGATAGGGTTGTTTCTGGGGCTCAGCGTCGAGAATTTCGGAAGCGTAATATGTTGTGCTTCTATTGTGGGGATGCTTCTCATACTATTTCTGTCTGACCTAAGCGGGGAAGATGATTTACGTGCTCATTTGTTTTGGGCAATGTACAGCCTAAATTTCTCTTGACTGTTACCTTGATTTGCTCCTTGTCCTCATTTTCTGCTCAGGCTTTTGTCGATTCAGGAGCAGCCCTGAACCTGATGGATTTCTACTTTGCTAAACGTTGTGGTTTTCCCATGGTACCCCTGCGGAAGTCTATCCCTTTGCTGGGCATTGATTCTACCCCTTTGGCGGAGAATAAAACCAAGTTTTGGACCCAGGTGATAATACTGGTAGCCCCAGACCACCAAGAGAATTGTAAATTTTTGGTGTTGCATAATTTACATGACATTATTGTACTGGGTTTTCCTTGATAACAGACCCATAATCCTGTTTTGGATTGGAAGTCTGTATCTGTGGTCAGTTTGGGGTGTCAATGTGTTCGTGGTTATATACTATAGATGGTTAGCACTCGACAAAGAGAACAGAAATGTCCGGTGCAAGTGAGAAGGGACATATAGGCCCAGTAAACATAAGTTCAAATATAGTCACTGCACATGTAGAGGAAAATATGCTTCCAGTGAAAGTTTTATTGAAAATGGTGCAAGAGGCGACAATAAACTGACGTTTCGGCCCAAAATTGGCCTTTATCAACAGGTCACTGAAAAATAAAAGGATACAGATATAGTACAAAACAATACAATAATATGTACAATATGGGAATGCCGGCTGGGTTTTGCTATAAATCTAGCGCAGCTCACAATCTTCTATGCACCGCTTGGACACGGCTGTGTCTGCGCTCCACTAGCGCCACCAATGGCAGTAAGTAACCTCACCAGGACGTCACTCCTCGTTCATACCTGATCTCTGATCCTGACCCACAGTATTTTACTATTTTATTCCACATAGTATATGCAGCTCAGCTGGACCTTCCCATGTGCATTGAGCATTTTTGGATGTCTACCTATACTGGTATTTACAGACTTCTCATGAAATCCTCATTTATTTGGCTCTCTTTGTATCGCATCCTAATTCACAGCATCTCACTATTTTTGTTACATGTGCAGTCTAACAGGACAAGCTTTCCCTCATGAATTGATTGGGACATCCACCCACACTGGTATTTATGGCCTTTATTAATATGGTTCTTATTTCTACATCAACACAACTACCTTTATAAGTTCACCTATCTTTGCAGACCCCTCCCCCACCCTTGGCAGTTGAATTCATTTTGTCACATCTAATGTTGTCACTCTTTGCCTCTATTCTTAGGATTACCAAAGTGTACAAAATATTATACACCAGTGACTCTATCTGTAAATTTGACACCTCATTATAAAGGGTATGATATTGTCTCTTCATTATATGGATGTGGTTCTATATCTGCCGCCAGTATGCTCTTCTGTTGTTTTATACCTGGATATTCAGTTGGTCTTACTGTATCCATACCATTTATTCCATGTATGCACCCCAGGATACTTTCTCCTTTGTATATTTGTATATATTGTACATATTATTGTATTATTTTGTACTATATCTGTATCCTTTTATTTTTCAGCGACCTGTTGATAAAGGCCAATTTTGGGCCGAAACATCAGTTTATTATCGCCTCTTGCACCATTTTCAATAAAACTTTCACTGGAAGCATATTTTCCTCTACATGTGCAGTGACTATATTTGAACTTAATGTGTTCGTGGTGACACTCCTGTTTTTGCTACCTCTCCACAGTCTCAGGATATCCACGACTATTTGGCTGATTTTTCTGATGTGTTTAGTGAGAGTAAGTCTGCGTCCTCACAGGAGTTTGATTGCGCGATTGAGTTAGTGCCCGGTTGTAAATTTCCCAAGGGTCGGCTCTTCAATTTGTCTGTACTTGAGCATGATGCTATGCGATCGTATATCAAAAAGTCATTGGAGAAAGGTCATATTAGACCGTCCTCTTCACCTTTAGGTGCCGGCTTTTTGTTTGTAGCCAAAAAGGATGGTTCATTGACGCCATGAATTGACTATCGTCTCCTTAATAAGATCACTGTTAAATATCAGTATCCTTTACCCCTGATTTCCGATTTATTCTCCAGAGTGAAAGGTGCTAGTTGGTTTACCAAGCTTGACCTTAGGGGGGGCATATAATCTTATTCGCATTAAGCATGGTGATGAATGGAAGACAGCGTTTAATACCCCAAAGGGGCATTTTGATTACCAAGTGATGCTTTTTGGCTCACTAATGCCCCATCCGTCTTCCAATATTTCATGATATTTTTCGGGATTTTGTGGATAACTTTCTGATCGTTTATTTGGACGATATTTTGATTTTTTTCCAAGGACTGGGATTCTCATGTGGAACATGTTCGGATGGTATTCCGGATTTTGAGAGAAAATGCTTTGTATGTTAAGGGATCAAAATGTCTCTTTGGCGTACAGAAAGTTTCATTTTTGGGATTCATTTTGTCTCCGTCCGCTATTGAGATGGACCCGGTCAAGGTTCAGGCCATTTGTGATTGGGTTCAGCCCACTTCATTGAAGGCTCTTCAGAGATTTTGGGGTTTTGCTAATTTTTACCTTAAATTTATAAGTAATTTCTCTGGTATTGTGAAACCACTGACTGATTTGACAAAAAAGGGTTCTGATGTTGTAAATTGGTCTCCTGAGGCAGTTTCAGCGGAGATTCACTTCTGCTCCTGTTCTACGGCTAACCTGATGTTTCTCTACCATTTCAGGTGGAGATAGATGCTTCTGATATTGGTGCAGGAGCCGTTTTGTCCCAAAGGGATCCTGTAACCTCTAAGAGTAACCCTTGTGCCTTCTTCTCTCGAAAATTTTCCCCATCTGAACGTAATTATGATGTGGGGAATCGGGAATTATTGGTTATGAAATGGGCTTTTGAAGAGTGGAGTACATTGGTTGGAGGGAGCCAAACATCAAGTTGTGGTCCTCACTGACCACAAGAACCTGATCTATCTCGAATCAGCCAAGCGACTAAATCCTATACAGGCCAGGTGGGCCTTGTTTTTCACTCGTTTTAACTTTGTGGTCTCCTTTCTCCTGGGCACTAAGAATGTTAAGTCGGATACCCTCTCTAGGAGTTTCTTTGAGGATTTTCCTGATGTGACTGAGCCTACTGCCATTCTGAAGGAGAGTGTGGTTATTTCCGCTATCTCGCCCGATTTGAGACTGGCCCTGGAGGAATTTCAGGGGGATAAACCTGAACGTTGCCCTGTGGGGAAATTTTTTGTCCCCGACCAATGGAGGAAGAAAGTAATCTCTGAAATTCACTGCTGCGCTTTGGCTGGTCATCCCGGTATTTTTGTTACCGGAGATTTGGTGAGTCAGTCCTTTTGGTGGCCCACTTTATCTCGTGATGTCAGGAAATTTGCGCAGTCCTGTGGGACTTGTTCTCAGTCCAAACCCTGCTCTCTCTCTAGTGGATTGTTAATGCCACTGCCTGTGCCCTGGAGTCCATGGACCCATATCTCTATGGATTTCATTTCCAACCTCCCTGTCTCTCAAAGAATAACTGTCATCTGGGTGATCTGTGATAGATTTTCCAAGATGGTCCATCTTGTGCCACTGCCAAAGTTGTCATCCTGCTTGTCCTGCAACTTTCATATAAGTTATTTGCTGTTTATTTCTGCTGCTTTTATTTTTGTCTATCTCTGTTTTCTGCACTCCTGGAGTTTGTACAGCCAGGTTCCCCTGTGGGGCCTGTGCTGGCCTCTGTTTCTTATTTGCCATTGTTTATGTATTTTTCAGTTCCCTGTTATTTCAGTATCCGCTTATTTGCTACCAGTTACACCAGAGTTCTGATCTAGCGGGGGAGAGATAGTGTGGTCTCAGTATTTTTCTATATCAGACGGGTTGGAGTTTTTCTTAGAGTTTTTGCTAGATTGCAGACAGTATTCTTTCCTGTCCTGTTCTCTCTAGACAGATTGGGCCCCAGCATTTGCTTGCTCTATTTTCTGCCTGTGTTTCTATTTCATCTTGTCTCACCGCCAATATATGTTTGGGGTTAACCTATTCCTTTGGGGCGATACTCCGGGCAGTTAGCTTTCCACTTTCTCTCTTTAGGCTTAGTTATCTCTCCGGCTGTGTCGAGGCGTCTAGGGCACCGTAGGCACGTCCCACGGCTGCTTCTAGTTGTGCTGTCAGTTCAGGGGTCTGCAATCCGCTAGTTACCAACCTCTCTGCGTGTCTGGTTGTAAGGTTCTGTGTACATGTTCCTGAAACTCAGTTTTTCAGTCAGCCATTTTACTTTCTGTCTTGCTGCAGCTGTCTTGCCCTCAGTCAATATGGAGTTTCCAGCTTGCATGTTCCCGCCCTGATTCTCTCCCTCTTGCTTCTTAAGCAGCCACAGCTGAGCAATCAGTGCTTCAGAATCAAGCCTGCAGTGAACCTGTGACCTGACTCCTGGAAGCCTTGGACCTTGTACTCCAGTTATTTCCTATTGTGGAACTTTGGAACACTCGTGGACTTTGGAACCTTGCTATTTGATAAATCCACGTTTGCATGGACTTATGGTAACAGAGAAGAGATCCTGAACCTGTTGTGAGAGTGATTGCTGAGCTTAAGTTACTCTGGCCTGCTGTGTCTCCTGCTTTTGTATCTGCAAACTGTGTGACTATTATTGCCACTTGTATGAAGTAATACAAGACCTTCTATATCAAACCTGTGACTCCTGTGTTTTCATCGCACCCAAGCACAAGACACTATATGAACTGTACTCCTTACATTACAAGATTCTGAAGCCAAACGTTAGTGTCTGCTGGGTCTGGAAAGGCTGTGTCTGCTGTAACTGTGGATATCAGATGTCCGGTTGTACTTTCTGTGATGACAGTGGTTGTGACTTCTCACAACCATTCCAGGTGAGCAATTCCCTTAAGTTTTTTTTTCTGCAGTGTTACCACAGGTAAACACTATTGTTTTTTTTTTTTCTTTCCTCTTTTGTGGTCTGCTGTAACTGTGGATATCAGATGTCCGGTTGAACTTTCTGTGATGATAGTGGTTGTGACTTCTCACAACCATTCCAGGTGAGCAGTTCCCTTAAATTTTTTTTCTCTCTGCAGTGTTACCACAGGTAAACACTATTGTTTTTTTTTTTTTTCTTCTCCTCTCCTTCCAGTACTCCTGTCTTAAAAGATCTGGAAAATGGAGGCCCGCATAAAGGAACTTTGCGGAGTGACTGATAATATCCTTGCAGATTTGCAGACTATAAAAACCCGTTTTACAAATCTACAGGACCTCACTAATCACAATTTGCAAGTGTTTGGACAGACTGCCCAGGATTTGCGAGCCAGGATTGAGGTTCTAGAGGAGCGAGTCCAGGCTCCTGCCGTAGCCCCGAGTTCTGGGATTCCTAAGTTGCCCCCTTTTCGTTTTGGCGGTGAACGTGAGAAATTCAGGGATTTATTAATCAATGCAATCTTTTTTTTTTCTGCACATGCTTCACAATTTCCCACTGAACGATCTAAAGTGCTTACTATAATTATGTTGCTTACCAACAAGGCTTTGATGTGGGCAAACCCTCTGATTGAGACTGAGGATGAATGTTTGGATCATCTTGATGCTTTCATTTCAGCCATGGGGCAGGTGTTTGATGACCCCAATCGAGGTGCAACAGCTGAAGCAGCCATGTTAGCTTTGCGCCAAGGTAAGCACTCGGTAGCTGAATATGCCTTGGATTTCAGGAGATGGGCCCTTGATACCACCTGGGACAGTTCCGCCAAAAAATCTATTTTTCGAAAAGGGTTATCTCCACTGATTAAGGATGAACTTGCTCGTGCCGACCCTCCCACTGCGTTAGGTGACTTTATTAACTACTGCATCCGTATTGATACTCGTCTGACTGAACGCAGGCAAGAGAGATGGTTCGAAAGCAATCGCACTAACCTTTTCCTACCTTCCTCTCCAGCTAAGGAACCTTTGAGTAGGATCACACGGGAACCTGAACCTGAACCCATGCAGGTAGACTCTTTACAACGACGGGTTAGTGATGCACGCAAGGAACATCGTTTTAAGGAGAATCTATGTTTCTATTGTGGTAAGTCAGGGCACTTCATTATAAACTGCCCCAGCTGTTCTCGTAAGACTACTGCAGCACTATTCATTGTGAGTGTTGCGAGAGGAGATCTGTCAGGTCCGAGCCTCAGGCTCCAGAGAGATCTGCAGCAACAGATCTTGATTTCTCGGACTTAAACTCCGTTACCTCTGAGGACGTTGACTGTGTAAACGCTGCCATTTTTCAAGTTTCCTCAGCGGTGTCCCAGCTGAGTTGTAAGAAAAACAATTCTCATTGCTTTCTTTCCATCAAACTCTGGGTTGACTCAGCTTGGGTGTCTAGCTCTGCTATGATCGACTCAGGGGCAAGTGGAAATTTTATGGATGTCTCCTTTGCTCTGAAACAGGGGATACGTTCAGTGAAGAAGGCTACTCCAGTACAGATGGAAACTGTGGATGGCTCCCTGCTGACCTCTGGACCAGTGGATCAGGAAACAGAGCCTTTGAGGGTTCTTATGGGTAAAGATCATCAAGAGAAACTGTCCTTTATGCTTATCTCTTCTCCCCACTTTCCCATTATTCTAGGGCTACCATGGCTGCAGGCTCAGAATCCTACCATTAACTGGGAGACCAAGGAATTACACTTTCCAGAGAAACAGATGAGTCCAAAGGTTTCAGCTTGCTCTGTTCCTAAAGGAACCATGTCAGTCCCTGAACTACCAGCTGTATACCAGGACTATGTGGATTTATGTGACAAGAAGAACGCTGACCAGCTTCCCCTCACCGTCCATATGATTGTCCAATTGAATTATTGCCTGGAGCAGAGATACCTTTTGGTAAGATCTACCCCCTGGCGGGGCCCGAGCTAAAGGCTTTAAAGGATTACATAGACGAAAATCTAGCCAAGGGCTTCATACGCCCCTCTTCATCTCCTGCAGGTGCACCCATCTTCTTTGTAAAGAAAAAAGATGGATCTCTGAGACCCTGCGTAGACTATAGGGAACTCAATAAGGTTACTATTAGAAACCGTTATCCATTGCCTTTAATCCCTGAGTTATTGGAGAGAGTGCGACATGCCAAAATTTTCTCTAAACTAGATCTCCGTGGGGCCTATAACTTAGTCCGTATTAGACCTGGGATGAATGGAAGACTGCATTCAGGTCACGCTATGGAAACTTTGAATATCTAGTTATGCCTTTTGGTCTGAGTACCGCCCCAGCCACTTTCCAACACTTGGTGAATGACATCTTCAGGGATCTCCTAGATACATTTGTGGTGATTTATTTGGATGATATTTAATTTTTTCTAACTCCACAGAGGAACATCATGGACATGTGAGAATGGTCTTGGAACGTCTAAGACAAAATCATCTCTACATCAAACTTGAAAAGTGTGAATTCCATAGGATCGAAATTCAATTTCTGGGGTATGTACTGTCTACACAAGGAATTAGTATGGATGGAAGCAAGACCCAAGCCATCAAGGATTGGCCAAGTCCTAGAAATGTGAAGGAGGTGCAGCGCTTCATCGGGTTTGCCAACTTCTATAGACGTTTCATTAGGAATTTCTCTGAGGTAGTGTCACCTATCACCCAACTTACCCGGAAAGAGTCTAGGTTCTCCTGGACTCCCCAAGCCCAGGAAGCATTTTCCCTCTAAAAGATAAATTTACCACTGCACCTATCTTAGTACATCCCAACCCCGAACTTGCCTTCATAATAGAGGTGGATGCTTCAGACTGTGCCGTTGGAGCTATACTCTCTCAGAGAACAGGTAAGAAGAATGTCTTGCATCCCTGTGCCTTCTTTTCCCAGCAGTTGTCTTCGGCTGAGAGGAACTACGATGTGGGCAATAGAGAGTTGTTGGCCATTATTGCCGCCTTCAAAGAATGGAGACACCTTCTTCAGGGAGCTGCACAGCAAATAGTCGTCCTGACAGACCATCGTAACCTTGAATTTATCAGGTCGGCTAAGTGCCTGACTCCTCGCCAGGCTCGCTGGAATCTTTTCTAAACCAATTTAATTTTTATTTCTTATAGACCAGGATCACGCAATGGAAAGGCTGATGCACTCTCTAGGATTTCATTCAGCAGAGACACGTCCACTTACTCCTCCTAAGACTATTCTTCCTGACTCTAGATTCCTGGGAGTGATTCATAATCAAGACCTACTTAAGGACATCAAGGAAGCATACCATGCAGATTCTTTGTTGGCTCAACCCCCAAGGGACGTAAGTCTTGTCTTTAAGAATGGTGTGTGGATTCAGGACAACGTCTGTATATTCCTGAAACAGTCAGATTAAGAGTATTGCAACTCATTTACGATTCCAAGATAGCAGGGCATAGAGGAATTCTAAAGACACAGGAATTTCTTTCTCGTTTCTTTTGGTGCCCACTTGCAGGAAGGATGTTTTAAACTATGTCACTTCATGTGAAGTCTGTGCAAGATGCAAAACACCTCGCTCCTCACCAACTGGTCTGTTGCAACCTCTTCCCACCCCGTCCCGCCCGTGGGGATCCATTTCTATGGACTTCATTGTGGAGTTACCAACCTCTCAAGGGAAGAACACCATTCTAGTGGTGGTTGATCGTTTAACAAAAGCAGCTCATTTTATCCCTTGTGTCGGCTTACCCACTGCAAGACAGACATCAGATTTGATGATTAAAAATGTGTTTCGTTTACATGGAGTACCAGATGAGGTTATTTCGGATCGAGGGGTGCAATTCACTTCAAGGTTTTGGCAAAATTTCTGTGCAGCATTGGACATTAAAGTGAACCTTTCTTCTGCTTTTCATCCTCAGACTAATGGACAGACGGAACGAACCAATCAGACCCTGGAGCAGTATCTTCGCTGCTTTATCTGCCACCTACAGGATGATTGGGTGGATCTACTTCCACTGGCTGAGTTCTCTTATAACAACTCTCAGAGCGCCTCCACTAAGCAGTCTCCTTTTTACTCCAATTTAGGTTATCATCCTAATATTCTTCCTCGATTTCCCATAGAAACGCCTTTGCCAGCAGTGGCTGAAAGAATCACGTCTTTACAAAAGAATATGGATCTTCTAAAGGGAAATCTGGAATTGGCTCAGGAAAGGTACAAGAAAGCCGCAGATAAATTTCGTAAACCTGCACCAGCTTTCAAGGTAGGAGACCTGGTCTGGCTGTCAACTAGAAATCTTAAGTTAAGAATTCCATCATCTAAGTTGGGACATAAATACATTGGACCTTATAAAATCAGTAAAATTATAAGTGCTGTCGCTTGTCGTCTTCAACTGCCCAGAACTATGAGAATCCACCCTGTCTTTCATGTATCTCTACTAAAGGCTGCGACACCCAATACGTTTCCTGGACGTTCTTCTCCTTGCCCTGACCCAGTGCTAGTCGATGGTCAGGAAGAATTTGTGGTGGAAAGGATTCTAGATTCCAGGTTGTATAGAAATCAGTTACAATATTTGATTAAATGGCAGGGCTACCCAGTGGAGGACAATTCATGGGAACCAGTCAATAACGTTAATGCTCCTCGCTTGCTCCGTCAGTTTCATCAGAGGTACCCACACAAGCCTGGTCTGAGGTCATCCGGAGGTTGTCCCTAAGGGGGAGTAATGTAAGGTTCTGTGTACATGTTCCTGAAACTCAGTTTTTCCGTCAGCCATTTTACTTTCTGTCTTGCTGCAGCTGTCTTGCCCTCAGTCAATATGGAGTTTCCAGCTTGCATGTTCCTGCCCTGATTCTCTCCCTCTTGCTTCTTAAGCAGCCACAGCTGAGCAATCAGTGCTTCAGAATCAAGCCTGCAGTGAACCTGTGACCTGACTCCTGGAAGCCTTGGACCTTGTACTCCAGTTATTTCCTATTGTGGAACTTTGGAACACTCGTGGACTTTGGAACCTTGCTATTTGATAAATCCACGTTTGCATGGACTTATGGTAACAGAGAAGAGATCCTGAACCTGTTGTGAGAGTGATTGCTGAGCTTAAGTTACTCTGGCCTGCTGTGTCTCCTGCTTTTGTATCTGCAAACTGTGTGACTATTATTGCCACTTGTATGAAGTAATACAAGACCTTCTATATCAAACCTGTGACTCCTGTGTTTTCATCGCACCCAAGCACAAGACACTATATGAACTGTACTCCTTACATTACACTGGTTGCTTAGGCTATTTTTGCTACTGTCCTCCTCGGCTACCAAATCATAACAGTAAAGTGTATATATTGACAGACATGTGACACTTAGATTGCACACAGGTGGACTTCCTGTCACTAAGCATGTGACTTATGAAAGTAATTGCTTGCACCAGAAATTGTTAGGGGCTTCATCACAAATAGGGGTGAATACATATGCACATGCCAATTATTAATTGTTTGATCCTATAAATTTATTTTATGCCTATGTTTTTCTAACTTCATCAACTTAGACTATTTAGTGCATCACGCACAAATCAGATTACAAAATATTTAAACACAGGTTATAAATAATTTAACAAAATAGGCAAAAAGCCTAGGGAGATGAATACTTCCACAAGCCACTTCATATCTATTATCTATTATATATATATATATATATATATATATATATATACATATATATATATATATGTATTATATATATATATATATATATATATATATATATACCGTATACACTCGTGTATAAGCTGAGATTTTCAGCACCTTTTTTCGTGCTGAAAATGCCCCCTCGGCTTATACATGAGTCATAGGGCAGAAATCAGCTGGGGAGGGGATGCCGCGGCAGGAGCCGGTGGCTGGGACATTATACTCACCCCTCCCCGTGCCATCGCTGAACGTCTCTGCAATCCTGCGTTCTCCCCGGCTTCCTGCAGCTCTCCCCCGCTTCCTGCAGCTCTCCAGCAGAGCGGTGACGTAATACCCGCTCATTAAGGTCATGTAATATGGACGCGACGCCACTCCCATGGGCATGGCCTCCATATTCATGACCTTAATGAGCGGTATTATGTCACCGCTCAGCACTGGAGAGCTGCAGGAAGCCGGGGAGAGCTGCAAGAAGCCGGGGAGAACGCAGGATTGCAGGGACGTTCAGCGATGGCACGGGGAGGGGTGAGTATGATGGAGGAGAGGACAAGGAGCACGGAGCAGGACGGGGGAGAACGGTGGACGGGGGAAGCATGGAGGAGGACAGGGGGGGAGAACGGAGGACTGGGGAAGCATGGAGCAGGATGGGGGGGAGAACGGAGGACGGGGAAGCATGGAGGAGGACGGGGGGAGAACGGAGGACGGGGGAAGCATGGAGGAGGACGGGGAGAACGGAGGACGGGGAAGCATGGAGCAGGACGGGGGGAAGAATGGAGGACGGGGAAGCATGGAGGAGGACGGGGGGGAAAACGGAGGACGGGAAGTATGGAGGAGGACAATGAGCACGGAGCAGGACAGCGGGGGAGGATGGAGGGCACAGAGGAGCACGGAGCAGGACGGGGAGGATGGAGGGCACAGAGGAGCACGGAGGAGGACGGGGGAGAGGATGGAGGGCACAGAGGAGCACAGAGCAGGACGGTGGGGGCACAGGAGGACAGAGAAGGAATGGGGCAGCACAGCGGAGGACGGATCAGGAGGGGGGAGTACAGAGGAGAATGGGGGAGCACAGAGCTGGATAGGGGAGCAAGGAGCAGGACTGGGGCAGCACAGAGCAGGAGGGCAGTTTATACACCCGGCTTATACACGAGTCAATAAGTTTTCCCAGTTTTTTGTGGCAAAATTAGGGGGGTCGGCTTATACATGGGTCGGCTTATACACGAGTATATATGGTATATATTATATTATATCTATTATCTATTATCAGAAAGGAAATGTAACATCAACTGATCTTAACTGTCCTATTAAAGGAATAGAAGAATCCAGGATATCTATAAACTGAAAGACAGTGAGGATACACTTAGCTAACCTAAATAAATTCAAGTCTCCAGGTCCAGATCAATTACACCCCAGAGTACTGAAGGAGATAGCAGAAGAAATTCTTGAACCACTGTCCATAATCTGTGAAAATTCTTGGAGAACAGGAGAGGTCCCAAAAGACTGGAGAAGAGCAAATGTTGTTCCTATCTTCAAAAAGGGGAAGAAGGTGGACCTAGGGAACTACAGGCCGGTGAGTCTGACTTCTATACCAGGAAAGATCTTTGAACAAATTATTAAAGAACATGTATGTAAGTACCTACATAAGAATGAAGTGATTAAACAGTGTCAGCTTGGGTTTGTAACTAATAAGTCATGTCAGACTAACTTAATTTCCTTCTATGACAGAATCACTGACTGGGTGGATCAGGGAAATGCTGTAGATATAGTATATCTTGACTTCAGCAAAGCATTTGACAAAGTATCTCACACAATCCTTATTGAAAAAATGACTAAGTATGGAATGGACAAGGCAACTGTTAAGTGGATTCATAACTGGCTTAGTGATCGGACTCAAAGAGTGGTCGTAAATGGCTGCACATCCAGTTGGAAGAATGTCTCAAGTGGGGTACCACAAGGCTCTGTTTTGGGCCCTGTATTGTTCAACATCTTTATCAATGATTTAGATGAAGGAATTGAGGGTAAACTGATCAAATTTGCTGATGACACAAAGCTAGGAGGGGTAGCTAATACTAGAGAAGAGAGCGAGAGGATTCAAAAAGATATACATAAACTGGAGCAGTGGGCAGCAACTAACAGAATGGTTTTTAACAGGGAAAAATGCAAAGTACTACATCTGGGCAATAAAAATGAAAAAAGCATATACAAAATGGGAGGAATAGGGCTCAGTAACAGCACATGTGAAAAAGACTTGGGTATACTAATTGATCACAGACTGAACATGAGTCAACATTGTGATGCAGCAGCAAAAAAGGCAAATACAATTCTGGGATGTATCAACAGAAGCATACAGTCTAGATCACGTGAGGTCATTATTGCCCTCTACTCCTCTTTGGTCAGACCTCATCTGGAATACTGTGTCCAGTTTTGGGCACCACATTTTAAAAAAGACATCAACAAACTGGAGCAAGTTCAGAGAAGAGCCACCAGAATGGTGACCGGTCTGCAAACCATGTCCTATGAGGAACGGTTGCAGGATTTGGGAATGTTTAGCTTGCAAAAAAGAAAACTGAGAGGAGACTTAATAGCTGTCTACAAATATCTCAAGGGCTGTCACATTGTAGAAGGATCATCTTTATTCTCATTTGCACAAGGAAAGACTAGAAGCAATGGGATTAAACTGAATGGGAGGAGACACAGATTAGATATTAGAAAAAACTTTTTGACAGTTAGGGTGATCAATGAGTGGAACAGGCTGCCGCGAGAGGTGGTAAGTTCTCCTTCAATGGAAGTCTTCAAACAGAGGCTGGACAGACATCTGTCTGGAATGATTTAGGGAATCCTGCTTTGAGCAGGGTGGTTGGACCAGATGGCCCAGGAGGTCCCTTCCAACTCTACCATTCTATGATTCTATGATTCTATGATTCTATTTTGTAGCATTCATTGCTGTCCAAAAACAGTGGACAAAAGCAAGTAAAAAAGGTATGTAAAAGCGTATTGCAAATGCATAAAAACTGCTGCTTTTTTCCTGCCAAGAAATGGACAAATGGTGCAGAAATTTTTGCACTCAAATACTCAAACTGTGCACGTACCTTTGGTGTTTGCTTTTATTTGACTGGATATACTGCACTTTGAGTTTAACTCTGGTCTCACCAGTATGATATAACATTTAGGGAAGAATATGCAGCCTAAAATTCCAACACTTGAAGTTATTACAGCAAATATTTCTACAAGAACTGTGTTTTTCCCAGTAACACTCATGTAGGACGGGATGAAAGCCACCCAGACACTGCAGACCACCAGCATGCTGAATGTGATGCTTTTAGCTTCATTAAAACGATCAGGTAAATTTCTGGCCAAGAAAGCCACAATGAAACTAATGGCTGCAAGTAGTCCCATATAACCCAGGAGCATGGAAAAGGCCAACATTGACCCCTCATTACACTGGAATATGATCTTATCCTGATATAAATGAGTGATCATCTCTGGGAAAGGAGGAGAAGTAGATAACCAAATGATACTGAGTAACACTTGTATAAATGAGCAGAAGAAGACCACACAGTTTGTGATCTTCACACCAATCAATCTTCTCCAGGAACTTCCAGGATTGGTTGCTTTGAAAGCCATGTAGACCATGATGGTTTTAGCAAGAATAGAAGAAATGGCTACTGAGAAGATGATCCCAAATGAAGTCTGACGAAGCATGCAGGTGACATGTGTAGGGCGACCCAAAAACAAAAATACACAGAGGAAACTCAACATGATGGAAGCCCAGGAGAATGAAACTCATGGTTTTATTATTTGCTTGAACAACTGGAGTGTCTTGAAATAGAATGAAGATTCCCAAAATTACAGATGATTTAAAAAAACATAAGACAGAAATTACAGAAATGACAAGAACTGCAGGGTCATTGCTGTAGGACAAAAATTCAGTAGATTTCATTACACATTGATTGAAGTCATTTGGCCACTGATCTTCTGGGCATTTTTGGCAAGATACACTGTCTACAAAAAAGAAGAAAGAAAACAGTAAATCTTAACCCCTATAGGACTACTCTATTGAAGAGTTTTGGATAAAGACATATTTTAGAACTTTGGTATTTATGATATCATCAAACACATCTCAGTAATGGCTTCAGGTATCCAAGTAATTCTGACATTGTCTTTTTCATCACACACTTATCTCTATTAATGATCATTTTTGGTCCAAATAGTTGTATTTTTTTATTAAAATAATAAAAAATTTTTTTATCATTTTAACCCGTCTATAACACATATTCAGTATTATGTATAAATATGATAAATATGATTAGATTTTATCATTTTAATGCTTCAATATTATATCAATTTTACTTGTTTTCTTACTTTGAGCATATCACAATAGTTTGAAAAATAATAATGCAAATTGCATTATTTAGTAAAAATGTTGTTTTATAAAAGTAGGCATATTTGAAAAAACAAAGATACCAAAAGGATATAATACTCCAGGTATTTATGATAACATTTTGAAAACTATACATCGTGCAGAATTTTTTAAGAGCATGATCAGTTTTTTTAATCCAGAGGTTTTTATGCAAGATGTAGAAATCGGAAGTGAAAAAACACGTTTAACTTTATTTTACACATGCATCTTTTAGAGCACATATCTTTTATGCACATAGCAATAGAGTGGAAAAATACACCCCAAGATTGATAGGACAATGTCTCTAGAGCTCACACTCAAATGGAGAAATCTGACTATTACATGCATGGCAGGGTCTAAAAGTAAAGAACCGAAGGCTTTCAGAGTCTAGATTCTACATGACTGGCTGAGCAACCACATATGATGTTTGAAGACGCTCTTCAGCTATCAGAGTGACAGAAAACTCCCAGTAGTGACACCATACTATAACCCTGAGAGTGCAGTCAGATGGTTGTATAACACAGATGACGATCGCATCACAGTGCATGGACTGGCCGGCAGCTCTCCTGACCGGAGCGTCACAGGTGCAAGGAAACACATGAAGCTGTCATGCTCGGGTCAGGAGAACCGACTGCTGGGGCGTGGCCTGCTGCTGGATGGATTGAGACGTCCAGAGCCGAGCTCCTGCAGCCTTCTGCATAAGCAACAAGATAAGCGACAACTGGAAGTTTCTTATGGACTTGATAATTCCCTTCTGGACTCAAGACATCCCCTGGAATAAGAAGTTTTCTCATTTGCCTGGATTATTACAGCTACAGAGAAGAATATGAGATCAGCTGCCGAAGGGAGGATAGGCCTGAAGCCTTTCCTCAATTAATCAGCCCGACGCATCACAGACTCTCCGTACAGTCATCAGACTCTTGCAGAGTGTCAGCGCTTCTAAGAACTTGGATTGGGTGCCTTGCTATTAGACACTCCGGGATTATTCTGGGCATAAAAGAGGATCCAGCACTTTCTTCAGTGCACCGTGGATTATCGCAGCATCTGATTGACAACTGGCACCAGTTTGGATAAAGTGAATTGCGGTCTCCTGGATCTTCGATCCACCTCAGGTCAGTGATTGAGGGTTTGGGGAGATCCCCCTGAGTATTTGGGTACCCTGCACCACGATATAGAAGGTGGCTGTCATGTATAGTGTACAGTTCCTATAGCGTCTTGTGCTTGGGTGCGAGGAAAACACATGAGACATAGGTTGATATGAAATGACTTGTATTACTTCATACAAGCATGCAGAAAAGGTCACACAGTTTGCAGGAACAGAGGCAGGAGAACACAGCAGGCCAGAGTAACTTCAAGCTCTACAATAACTCTCCAAGCAGGTTCAGGATCTCTTCTCTGTACCGTAATTCCTCTGCAAACATGGATTCACCAGACAGCAGGTTTCCAAAGTCCAAAAAGTGTTCCAAAGTTCCTCAGTAGGAAATAGCTGGAGTCCAAAATCCTAGGTTTCCAGGAGTCAGGTCACAGGCTGACTGAGGCTTGATTCAGGAGCACTGATTGTTCAGCTGAGGCTGCTTAAGAAGCAAGAGGGAGAGAATCAGGGCGGGAACATGAAAACTGGAAACTCCATATTAACTGAGGGCAAGAGCTGCAGAAAGACAGAAAGCAAAATGGCCAACGGAAAACTGAGTTTCAAGGAACATGTCAAAAGAGACAAAGAACCTTACATTACTCCCCCCTTAAGGACAACCTCCGGCTGACCTCAGACCAGGCTTGTCAGGGTACCTCTGATGAAACTGGCGGAGCAGGCGAGGAGCATTTACATTATTGACTGGTTCCCATGAGTTGTCCTCCACTGGGTAGCCCTGCCATTTAATCAAATATTGCAACTGATTTCTGTACAACCTGGAATCTAGAATCCATTCCACCATAAATTCTTCCTGACCATCGACCAGCACTGGGTCAGGGCAAGGAGAAGAGCATCCAGGAAACGTATTGGGTGTTGCAGCCTTTAGTAGGGATACATGAAAGTCAGGGTGGATTCTCATAGTTCTGGGCAGTTGAAGACGACAAGCAACAGCAATTATAATCTTACTGATCTTATAAGGTCCAATGTACTTATGTCCCAATTTAGACGATGGAATCTTTATTTTAAGATTTCTGGTTGACAGCCAGACCAAATCTCCTACCTTGAAAGCTGGTGCAGGTTTACGAAATTTATCTGCTGCTTTCTTGTACCTTTCCTGAGCCAATTCTAGATTTTCCTTTAGAAGATCCATATTCTTTTGTAAAGAAGTGATTCTTTCAGCCACTGCCGGCAAGGGCGTATCTATGGGAAATCGAGGAAGAATGTTAGGATGATAACCTAGATTGGAGTAAAAAGGAGACTGCTTAGTGGAGGCGCTCTGAGAGTTGTTATAAGAGAACTCAGCCAGTGGAAGTAGATCCACCCAATCATCCTGTAGGTGGCAGATAAAGCAGCGAAGATACTGCTCCAGGGTCTGATTGGTTCGTTCTGTCTGTCCATTAGTCTGGGGATGAAAAGCAGAAGAAAGGTTTACTTTAATGTCCAATGCGGCACAGAAATTTTGCCAAAACCTTGAAGTGAATTGCACCCCTCGATCCAAAATGACCTCATCCGGTACTCCATGTAAGCGAAACACATTCTTAATCATCAAGTCTGATGTCTGTTTGCAGTGGGTAAGCCGACACAAGGGATAAAATGAGCTGCCTTTGTTAGACGATCAACCACCACTAGAATGGTGTTCTTCCCTTGAGAGGTTGGTAACTCCACAATGAAGTCCATAGAAATGGATCCCCACAGGCGGGACGGGGTGGGAAGAGGTTGTAACAGACCAGTTGGTGAGGAGCGAGGTGTTTTGCATCTTGCACAGACTTCATATGAAGTGACATAGTTTAAAACATCTTTCCTGTAAGTGGGCCACCAAAAGAGACGAGAAAGAAATTCTTGTGTCTTTAGAATTCCCCTATGACCGGCTATCTTGGAATCGTGGATGAGTTGCAATACTCTCAATCTGACTGTTTCAGGTATATACAGACGTTGTCCCTGAATCCACACACCATTCTTAAAGACAAGACTTACGTCCCTTGGGGGTTGAGCCAACAAAGAATCCACATGGTATGCTTCCTTGATGTCCTTAAGTAGATCTTGATTATGAATCACTCCCAGGAATCTAGAGTCAGGAAGAATAGTCTTAGGAGGAGTAAGTGGACGTGTCTCTGCTGAATGAATCCTAGAGAGTGCATCAGCCTTTCCATTGCGCGATCCTGGTCTATAAGAAATTACAAAATTAAATTGGTTTAGGAAAAGATTCCAGCGAGCCTGGTGAGGAGTCAGGCACTTAGCCGACCTGATAAATTCAAGGTTACGATGGTCTGTCAGGACGACTATTTGCTGTGCAGCACCCTGAAGAAGGTGTCTCCATTCCTTGAAGGCGGCAATAATGGCCAACAATTCTCTATTGCCCACATCGTAGTTCCTCTCAGCCGAAGACAACTGCTGGGAAAAGAAGGCACAGGGATGCAAGACATTCTTCTCACCTGTTCTCTGAGAGAGTATAGCTCCAACGGCACAGTCTGAAGCATCCACCTCTATTATGAAGGCAAGCTCGGGGTTGGGAAGTACTAAGATAGGTGCGGTGGTAAATTTATCCTTTAAATAGGAAAATGCTTCCTGAGCTTGCGGGGTCCAGGAGAACCTAGACTGTTTCCGGGTAAGTTGGGTGATAGGTGACACTACCTCAGAGAAATTCCTAATGAAACGTCTATAGAAGTTGGCAAACCCGATGAAGCGCTGCACCTCCTTCACATTTCTAGGAATTGGCCAATCCTTGATGGCTTGGGTCTTGCTTCCATCCATACTAATCCCTTGAGTAGATAGTACATACCCCAGAAATTGAAATTCGGTCCTATGGAATTCACACTTTTCAAGTTTGATGTAGAGATGGTTTTGTCTTAGGCGTTCTAAGACCATTCTCACATGTCCATGATGTTCCTCTGTGGAGTTAGAAAAAATTAGAATATCATCCAGATAAATCACCACAAATGTATCTAGGAGATCCCTGAAGATGTCATTCACCAAGTGTTGGAAAGTGGCTGGGGCGGTACTCAGACCAAAAGGCATAACTAGATACTCGAAGTGTCCATAGCGTGACCTGAATGCAGTCTTCCATTCATCCCCAGGTCTAATACGGACCAAGTTATAGGCCCCACGGAGATCCAGTTTAGAGAAAATTTTGGCGTGCCGCACTCTCTCCAACAACTCAGGGATTAAAGGCAATGGATAACGGTTTCTAATAGTAACCTTATTGAGTTCCCTATAGTCTATGCAGGGTCTCAGAGATCCATCTTTCTTCTTCACAAAGAAGATGGGTGCACCTGCGGGAGATGAAGAGGGGCGTATGAAGCCTTTGGCTAGATTTTCATCTATGTAGTCCTTCAAAGCTTTTAGCTCGGGCCCCGCTAGGGGGTAGATCTTACCAAAAGGTATCTCGGCTCCAGGCAATAATTCGATTGGACAATCATATGGACGGTGAGGAGGAAGCTGATCAGCGTTCTTCTTGTCACATAAATCCACATAGTCCTGGTATACAGCTGGTAGTTCAGGGACTGACATGGTTCCTTTAGGAACAGAGCAAGCTGAAACTCCTTGACTCATCTGTTTCTCCGGAAAGTGTAATTCCTTGGTCTCCCAGTTAATCGTAGGATTCTGCGCCTGCTGCCATGGTAGCCCTAGAATAATGGGAAAGTGGGGAGAAGAGATAAGCATAAAAGACATTTTCTCCTGATGATCTTTACCCATAAGGACCCTCAAAGGCTCTGTTTCCTGATCCACTGGTCCAGAGGTCAGCAGGGATCCATCCACAGTCTCCATCTGTACTGGAGTAGCCTTCTTCACTGAACGTATCCCCTGTTTCAGAGCAAAGGAGATATCCATAAAATTTCCACTTGCTCCTGAGTCGATCATAGCAGAGCTAGACACCCAGACTGAGTTCACCCAGAGTTTGATGGAAAGGAAGCAATGAGAATTATTTCTTTTACAACTTAGCTGGGACACCGCTGAGGAAACTTGAAAAATTGCAGCGTTTATACCGTCATTGTCCCCAGAACTAACAGAGTTTAAGTCCGAAAAATCAAGATCTCTTGCAGCAGATCTCTCTGGAATCTGAGGCTCGGACATGACAGAGCTCCTCTCGCAACACTCACAGTGAATGACTGCTGCAGTAGTCTTACGAGAACGGCTGGGGCAGTTTATAATGAAGTGCCCTGACTTACCACAGTAAAAACATAGATTTTCCTTTATACGTTGTTCTTTGCGTGCATCACTAACCCGTCTTTGTAAAGAGTCCACCTGCATGGGTTCAGGTTCTGGTTCCCTTGTGATCCTACTCAAAGGTTCCTTAGCTGAGGAGGGAGGTAGGAAAAGGTTAGTGCAATTATTTTCGAACCATCTCTCTTGTCTGCGTTCAGTCAGACGAGCATCAATACGGATACAATAGTTAATAAAGTCACCTAACGCAGTGGGAGGGTCGGCACGAGCAAGTTCATCCTTAATCAGTGGAGACAACCCTTTCCGAAAAATAGATTTTTTGGCGGAATTGTCCCAAGTGGTATCAAGAGCCCATCTCCTGAAATCCAAGGCATATTCGGCTACTGAACGCTTACCTTGGCGCAAAGTTAACATGGCTGCTTCAGCTGTTGCACCTCGATTGGGGTCATCAAACACCTGCCCCATGGCTGAAATAAAAGCATAAGTGATTCAAACATCATCCTCAGTCTCAATCAGAGGGTTTGCCCACATCAAAGCCTTGTTGGTAAGCAACATGATTATAGTAAGCACTTTGGATCGTTCAGTGGGAAATTGTGAAGCATGTGCAGAGAAAAATAGATTGCATTGGTTAATAAATCCCCTGAATTTCTCACGTTCACCGCCAAAACGAAAAGGAGGTAACTTGGGGATCCCAGAACTCGGGGTTATGGCAGGAGCCTGGACTCGTTCCTCTAGAGCCTCAATCCTGGCTCGTAATTCCTGAGTAGTTTGTCCAAACACTTGCAAATTATGATTAGTGAGGTCCTGTAGGCTTGCAAAACGGTCTTTATAGTCTGTATATCTGCAAGGATTGTATCAGTCACTCCGCAAAGCTCCTTTATGCGGGCCTCCATCTTCCAGATCTTTTAAGGCAGAAGTGCTGGAAGGAGAAGAGAAAAAAAAAAAAAAAACAATAGTGTTTACCTGTGGTAACACTCCTGAGTAACATTTAAGGGAATGCGCTCACCTGGAATGGTTGTGAGAAGTCACAACCACTGTCATCACAGAAGGTATTAAACGGACATCTGATATCCACAGTCACAGCAGACACGGCTTTCCCAGACCCAGCAGACACTAAACATTGGCTCCTGAATCTTGTCATGTTTAGTGTACAGTTCCTATAGCGTCTTGTGCTTGGGTGCGAGGAAAACACATGAGACATAGGTTGATATGAAATGACTTGTATTACTTCATACAAGCATGCAGAAAAGGTCACACAGTTTGCAGGAACAGAGGCAGGAGAACACAGCAGGCCAGAGTAACTTCAAGCTCTACAATAACTCTCCAAGCAGGTTCAGGATCTCTTCTCTGTACCGTAATTCCTCTGCAAACATGGATTCACCAGACAGCAGGTTTCCAAAGTCCAAAAAGTGTTCCAAAGTTCCTCAGTAGGAAATAGCTGGAATCCAAAATCCTAGGTTTCCAGGAGTCAGGTCAAAGGCTGACTGAGGCTTGATTCAGGAGCACTGATTGTTCAGCTGAGGCTGCTTAAGAAGCTAGTGGGAGAGAATCAGGGCGGGAATATGAAAACTGGAAACTCCATATTAACTGAGGGCAAGAGCTGCAGAAAGACAGAAAGCAAAATGGCCGACGGAAAACTGAGTTTCAAGGAACATGTCAAAAGAGACAAAGAACCTTACAGTGGCACAAAGCAGTAACTGTGCATTTATCCCGGCGGTATATTAGAGCGCTGACGTCACCCTGAGGCAGGGACTCCTAACTGGATATTTGGTGCTCCCTTAACCCCTTAATGTCCAATGACGTGCACAGTCCGTCATGGTCGGGAGTCAGTTCTGGCACCAGGACAAACTGTGCACGTCATGCCTTTGATCTACCACTGCGTGTAAACACGCAGTGGTAAATCAGTGCCGACAGCTGTCACAGACAGCTGACAGGCACGGCAAGTGGTGCGGGGACCTTTGCCGTCGGTCCCCGCACCTACAGCGCTGTTCTTGGTCAGTCAATCTGACTGACCAAACACAGCAGCGATCGCACAGGAGAAGCTGAAATTTCAGCTTCTCCAGCGCGATCAGTGCAGGAGCCGGCGCTGCAGTGGCCAGGCTTCCTGCACTGACAGCCAGGAGCGGAGCCCCCACTGCCCCTGGCTGTCAACCCCCTGACTGCTGCGATCGAGCGCGATCGCAGAGCTCAGGGGGGAGGCAGAGGGTCGGGAGCTCCCTCTGCCTCAGATCGGCGCCCTGCAATGTATTTGCAGGGCCCGATCTCTGCCTTGATCACCCGGGGGTTGTCATGACAACCTCCGGGTCATCTAGCTACGGAAAGCTGCTGTGATCATGCTCACAGCAGCTTTCCTCATAGGTACAATGCATTGCAATGCTGGAGCATTGCAATGCATTGTAACTGCAATAAAAAGTTAAAAAAGTGAAAGTCTCATAAAGGGACAAGTTAAAAAAAATCATTTTTTTAAAAAAATTGTAAAAAAAATATTAAAAAATAATTTTAAAAAAATCCCCTAAAAATACACATTTTTATGTAATAAAAAAAATAAAAAACAAAAAAAATACACATGTTTGGTATCACCACGTCCGTAAAAATTCCATCTATAAAAGCGTAACCCTAGTTAACCCCTTCAGTGAAAGCCGTAAAAAAAAAACACAAAAAAGTAGTAAATTATACTTTTTCCAAGCGGCATCATCATACCGCTTGGAAAAAGTGCAATAACACGCGATCAAAAAGTCAGATATAAATAATCATGGTACCGCTGAAAACGTCATCTTGTCCCGCAAAAAACAAGCCGCTATACAGCATCATCCGCGAAAAAATAAAAAAGTTATAGCTCGCGGAATAAACTGATGCAAAAATAATTATTTTTTCTATAAAATTTTTTATTGTGTAAAAAACGCCAAAACATAAAAAAAATATATAAATGAGGAATCGCTGTAATCATAGTAACCCAAAGAATAAAGCTGCTTTATCAATTTTACCACACACATGGAACGGAGGGAAAAAAAAAAACAACAATTCCTGAATTGCTGGTTTTTGTTCATTCTGCTTCCACAAAAATCGGAATAGGAAGCGATAAAAAAGTTATGTGCCCGAATATGGTACCAATAAAAACGTCAGCTCGTCCCGCAAATAATAAGCCCACAGATAACTCTGTCGGTCGAAATATGGAAAAATTATAGCTCGGCGATGCAAAAATTTCTTACAAAAAATTATTTTAAAAAAAAGCGTCTTTTAGTGTGTGACAGAAGCTAAACATGAAAAAAGGATGTAAATCTGGTATCGCTGTAATCGCACCGATCCGAGGAATAAAGTCGCCTAATCACTAATACCGCACGAGGAACAGCGTAAAAAAGAAAACCAATTCTTCACCTTTTGTGGATTTGTTCATTGTGCCTCCCAAAGATCGCAGTAAGGCGATCACAGTGGTTCCCCCCCACATATGGGGTATCATCGTACTCAGGACAAAATGCACAATAGCTTTTGGGGTCCTATTTCTCCTGTTACCTTTAGAAAAATAAAAATTTGGGGGCAAAAAGATCATTTTTGTGGAAAAAAATATGATTTTTTTATTTTCACGGCTCTACGTTATAAACTTCTGTGAAGCCCTTGGGGGTTCAAAGTGCTGACCACACATCTAGATAAGTTCCTTGGGGGGTCTAGTTTGCAAAATGGGGTCATTTGTGGGGGTTTCTACTGTTTAGGCACATCAGGGGCTCTCCAAGCGCGACATGACACCCGCAGACCATTCCATCAAAGTCTGTATTTAAAAACGGTGCTCCTTCCCTTCCGATCTCTGCCATGCGTCAAAATAGTGGTTCCCCCCCACATATGGGATATCAGCGTACTCAGGACAAATTGCACAATAGCTTTTGGGGTCCTATTTCTCCTGTTACCCTTATAAAAATAAAAATTTGGGGGCAAAAATATTATTTTTGTGGAAAAAAATACGATTTTTTTATTTTCACGGCTCTACGTTATAAACTTCTGTGAAGCACTTGGGGGTTCAAAGTGCTCACCACACATTTAGATAAGTTCCTTGGGGGGTCTAGTTTCCAAAATGATCACTGTGGGTTCTACTGTTTAGCACATCAGGGCTCTCCAAGCGTGACATGACACCCCAGACCATTCCATCAAGTCTGCATTTGAAAAGGCGCTCTTCCCTTCGAGCCTGCCATGCATCAAATAGTGGTTTACCCCACATAGGTATCACGTACTCAGGCTAATGCAAATAACTTTTAGGTCCTTTTATCCTTGAAAATAAAAATTGGGATAAAAGATCATTTGTGGAAAAAAATATTTTTTAATTTACGGCTCTACGTTATAACCTCTGTGAGCCCTTGGGTTAAAAGCTCTCACAACTTTAGATAGTTCCTTGGGGTCTATTCCAAAATGGGTCACTTGTGGGGGTTTCCACTGTTTAGCACACAGGACTCTCAATGCGACATGGCGTCAATCATTCCGCAAAAAAGTCAAATGGCGCTGCTTCCCTTTCGAGCTCTGCCATGCGGCAAAATAGTGGTTTACCCCCACATATGGGGTATCAGCGTACTCAGGACTAATTGCACAATAACTTTTGGGTCCTTTTGTCCTTTGGAAAATAAAAATTGGGATGAAAAATCATTTTTGTGGAAAAAATATGATTTTTTAATTTTACGGCTCTACGTTATAACCTTCTGTGAAGCCCTTGGGGTTAAAAGCCCTCACAACACATTTAGATAAGTTCCTTGGGGGTCCAGTTTCCAAAATTGGGTCACTTGTGGGGGTTTCCACTGTTTAGGCACACAGGGACTCTCCAAATGCGACATGGCGTCCAATCTCAATTCCAGCCAAAAAAGTCAAATGGCGCTGCTTCCCTTCCGAGCTCTGCCATGCGCCCAAATAGTGGTTTACCCCCACACATGGGGTATCGGTGTACTCTGGAGAAATTGTACAACAAATATTGTGGTTCATTTTCTCCTGATACCCTTGACAAAATTTAAAAAAATTGTGTCGAATGAAAAATTTTGGAAAAAAAGTTAAATGTTCATTTTTTCCTTCCACATTGCTTCAATTCTTGTGAAGTACCTAAAGGGTTAATAAAATTCTTGAATGTGGCTTTGAACACGTTGAGGGTGCAGTTTTTAGAATGGTGTCACTTTTGGGTATTTTCTGTCATATTGACACCTCAAATTCACTTCAAATGTGAGGTGGCCCCTAAAAAAAAATGGTTTTGTAAATTTTGTTGGAAAAATGAGAAATTGCTGGTCAACTTTTAACACTTATAACTTCCTAACAAAAAAAAAATTTGTTCCAAAATTGTGCTGATGTAAAGTAGACATGTGGGAAATGTTATTTATTAACTAATTTTTGTGACATATCTCTCTGATTTAATGGCATAAAAATTAAAAGTTTGAAAATTGCAAAATTTTCAACATTTTTGCCATATTTCCGTTTTTTTCATAAATAAACGCAAGTTATATTGAATAAATTTTACCACTATCATGAAGTACAATATGTCACGAGAAAACATTCTCAGAATCGCCAAGATCCGTAGAAGCGTTCCAGAGTTATAACCTCATAAAGAGACAGTGGTCAGAATTGTAAAATTGGCCTGGTCTTTAACCTACAAAATGGCTTGATCGTTAAGGGTTAAATAAGAAGGACTTTCGATTATCATAAGCTTGTTATTTAATTCAAGAGACCTCATCTATCAAGCTGACACCTGGTTCATAGATATGAAGAGACCCATAGTATAACGCTTCACTGTAATCTCAGAGATATAGAGGTTATTTAATTGACAAAGAGATCCCTCTAATAAAGGATTGTTGGACACTCAGCACCTCTCAGGTTGGAGTTTGGTGGAGGGAGGTGACCCTTCTGAGGAGTTAGATTCCTGGTACTAAACAGCAGCTGGCTGCACAAAACCATATTATCTCGGCAGTACAACGAAAGACTAAGCGTTAGCAGCGCTGAAGAAGCAGGACTCCTTAGGTGACAGCTGGTGCTCCTCGAATCAAGAGCAGATTATAACCATTTTGGTTTGTACTCTCCTGGGAAATCTTTGGCAGTCAGAGGGAAGATCTTCAGTAAAATTGACATTATATGTAAAGTGACCTAACTTTCATTTCATCTGGTATCTGGGATTCATCTACAATATTCTGTATTGAAAAAGTCTATTACATGTGGATATATAAAGTCCTTTTCCCAAGATGAAAATTAAAGGAAAGAGAAAGAAGAAGAGGAGGAAGAGGAAGTAAGAAAGAAAGAGGAAAGAGAGAAGATTAAAGGAAAAAAGAAGGAAGAAAAGGAAAACTCTGACATTGACCCTGGACTGTGCTGAATCTTTTAACCCTAAAAGAGCTTCTTTGAACCATTGGAGTGATTGAATTTTACTTGACAGTTGGTTCAGCATTGAATTTGAGCGCTCCACTCACTGGTCATAGGTGAGAACCGATTATTGTCATTGAGCTCCTCCTATACCAGCAGAAATTATCATCGTATTTAGGAAAAAGAAGAAGAAAAGTAAGGAAAGAGAGAAGAAGAAAGGAAAAAGGGAGAAAAGAAGGAAAGAAAAGGAAGGAAAGAAAGAAGGAAAGAAGGAAAGAAAAAAGACAAAGAAAAGAGGACTCTGTGCCCTAATTGTTCCAGAGAATATTGGACTTCTGGAGAGGTTTGATTTTAAGCGTGGCAATTTAGTGAAAGGAATACATAGAATTGGTTTGGGATTACTACTGTGCTAATTGATTCCTGATTTGTTTGTTTGCTTAATTTCCATAAAGGTGGATTATTATAATTTTTTTTCCTTTGGAAAATTCTTCTCCTTCAGAGGAATTTTTTTAAAGGTTCAACTTCAGAAGTAATAACCTTACTTGTTGGATGGTGTTTGGTTTTGAGGCTTAATATTATTGTCTGTGGTAAATTGTCCTGCTATAACAACTTGATCAGACTTAATCTTTATATAGTAACTGGCCTATTCTGTTACGTTACCTTAAATCAGAACTTCTTAACGATATTTTAAACAGATTGCCATTCTTATAACTCTTTACCATTGTAGGAAGCAGTTCAGGGTTTAATTGTACATTAAAAATCCTAAAATTAGCCAAAAAAGTAGTAAGCCTAAGAACCAGAGAGAGAGATCTGTCTCTAGATCTGTCTCAAAGTCTGTGACAGTTTCTGATAAAACGGATTTGGATACAGCTGTATGCATCAGTCCTCCATCTTCCCCTCAGATAGGAATCAAAGGAGACACTAATACTTTATTGATTCAGGAATTGGATAAAATAATTAAAGACCAATCACAAAAAGACACTCATCTCCATTCAAGCAACTAGTAAAAAAACAAAAAGAAAGGGAGCGGAAACTAAAACTGGAAGTAATACACTCCCAACAGAATCAGACGAAGAGTATTACGAAACTTCTCCCTCTCAGAGTCCAGAAAAGAATAGACCGAGATTAGAAGAGGGACCCCAAATTGACAAATACGAATCTAGTACTAGCTTGGACAATATCCAAGCTACTGAAAAAGGTGTGTCTGAGCAATACATTAAGGATCTAATATTAGCATTAAACAAAAATCTCGAACATAAAATGGATAAACATGCTAACCTTCTACAGGCCAATTTAGACCAGATTAAAGTTAGGGTTGATAAGAATGATGAGAAGATAGAAGCATTGGAAAAAACATCAGCTTCTATGAAAAAACTACAATCTGACAACCAGAAAGAAATTCAATTTTTACGTACAAAACTGGCGGACTTAGAAGACCTCAGCAGATGCAATAATATTAAATTGAGAGGAGTATCGGAAAAAATAACTCAAAATAATCTTCAAAAATTCTTTAAAGAAATTCTTAAAAAGATCTTCCCCTCAGCTCCAGATATAGAACTATTAGTGGATAGAATCCATAGACTCCCCAGGCCTAAGTTTATATCAGCAGAAGTCCCTAGAGATGTAATTTTAAAACTACATTTTTTTTCCACAAAGGAAAAATTATTAAATTATATGAGAGTCAAAAAACACCTTCCCCAACCATTCGAACATATTAAAATATACGCCGATCTCTCAAAAGAAACTATGCAAATGAGAAAAAGCTTTAATGAGGTAACCATTAAACTCAGAGAAAGAGGTATCTTGTATAGATGGGGATTTCCCACAAAGATATTGGTTAACTACAAAGCGAAAATCATACCGATTCTTTCCCCTCAGGATGGTATTTTATTTTTTACTTCCTTTGATAAAGGAGAAAGAAGCTCCCGGATGAGTCTGAAGATGGGAGATACAAATCTTACGTGTATTAAAATTTGGCAGGAGAGTTTGCTGGAGTATTTCACGAACTTTCACGTCTAGGAAGAATATCCACAGAATTGTGGTTTCTTCCCTTTGTTTTTTCATTTTACTGTATTTGTAGTTAAGAATTTATCTTATTTTGTTTTATGGTTATGATTTTATTGTTTAATGTTAGAGGCTTAAATAGTCTGGTCAAAAGACACCTAACATGGAAAGAAATTAGGAAAAGTAGCGCAGATATAGTCTGCTTACAAGAGGTTAAATTTGCTAAAAATAGACACTCTAAAATTGAAAACAAAAAATTTCCATTTATCTTCAACTCCTTCCACGAGAAAAAACAATCAGGAGTGATTACATTAATAAAAAACTCCGTATCATTTGAGCTTAAAGAGGAATTTTCAGACCTGATTTTGATATGTAAGATTAACAACCATATATCTACGTTAGTCAATGTATATGCACCTAATAATGGATAAATGAGGTTCTTTAATAAATTAGACAAAATAATTCAGGAAGTAAAGAAAGGAACGGTTATTTTAGCTGGGGACTTTAATATAGTTCCTGATGGCTCACTGGATTCTACTTCCTTAACTAGGTCAACGCTCCCCACATTTAAAAACTGGCTTCAAAACCATGAATACCTGGATGCTTTCAGGTGTCTTTCAACATCATCGCGGGAGTACACCCATTGTTCTGATGCACACAGATCTTTCTCAAGGATCGATCTATTCCTTGCAGATTCATTTTCTATCTCAAAATTTAAAAATATCAAAATACTTCCCAAAACCTTCTCTGATCACTCTCCAATCATAGCTGAAATTTTACTAAATGGATCTACAGATTCTAATTATATTTGGAAATGCAATGCATTACTTCTACATAACCTTAAATACAAAAAAAAAAATAGAATCAGCCATCCTAAATTATTTTAAAGAAAACGATCTTCAAGATATCTGTCCGTTCACACTATGGAGCGCAAAAAAAGCTGTAATAAGAGGAGTTATGATCCACATTACAGGAATTAAGAAAAAATTAGATATGGAAAAAATCAATAAAATCCAATTAGACCTCAAAAATAAAGAGGAAGCTCAACAAAAACTACCCATATCATCCCAGAAAATTCATTCAGAAATCCTTAAATTAAGGATTGAATTAAGAACAGCTCTATTTAAAGATTACGACAAGTATGCAAGAATTATGAAGGGGAATTATTACTCCTCATTTAACAAAGTGACGAAGCTCATGGCTCAAAAATTCAGATCGACAAGAGTCAAAAATAGAACAAAAAGAATTAATCACAACGGACTTTTAGCTGAACATCCTAAAGAAATAGTAAATGCCTTTGCTGCTTACTATTCTTCCCTTTATAACATTAAAGAAGATCAAGAGATTTTACATCCTAATAGTAAAAATATTGAACATTTTTTATCCCAAGTTAACCTACCTAAACTATCAAAACAACAACTTCTACTCTTAAATAACCCTTTCAGTACATCTGAAGTATTTGAAGTAATACAAAAATTAAAATCCAAAAAATCCCCAGGACCTGATGGTTACTCCAATGAGTACTATCAATCCTTTGCTTCAATATTAGCTCCATATTTAGCTAGAGTATTTAATAAGGCATCCACAATTGGAAAATTTCCCCAAGAAATGTTACAGGTCACTATATCCTTGATTCCTAAACCGAAGGGCGATTTGGAACTGGTTAAAAATTATAGGCCCATATCATTATTAAATACAGATGTGAAAATCTATTTAAAAATAAGAGCGAATAGATTAAAAAAAAAATTTGCCCTATATTATACACAAAGACCAATTAGGATTTATTCAAGGTAGGCAAACAGCTGATGGAACAAGGAACATTTTAAATCTAATTGACTGTGTCAAAAGTAATAAAATTCCATTTTTATTTCTGACTATCGATGCTGAAAAAGCATTCGATAGAGTCAATTGGGAATTTTAGCAGCTACTCTGTATAAAATTTGGTTTCAACAATGAAAGGATTAGAATGATTATGGCTTTGTATACTACTCCTTCAGCAAAAGTTTTGCAAATAACCACCTTTCCAGTCCCTTTTTTATAACCAACTGTACCAGTCAAGGCTGCCCCCTTTCTCCATTGTTGTTTGCCTTAATTATGGAACCTCTAGCGGAACACTTTAGAATTAACCAGAATATTAAAGGTATTAAAATAGGTGATAACCAATATAAATATGGCTTTTTTGCAGATGATATTATTTTAAGCATCACTAATCCATTAGAATCGATCAAGGAAATCCTTTCTGTTTACCACAAATTTTCACTGGTTTCTTATTTCAAAATTAATGAAGCTAAATCCTAGATCTTGCACTTTTTTCTAGATGAAACCGTTAAAGCAACTATTAAAAAACTTACTAAATTTGATTGGGAAAAAGAATCAATTACTTATCTAGGCATTTCTATTGCAAGAAATTGCCGTAAAACAGTCAAATTGAATTTACAAAGAGCTATAAAGGATACCCAAACAGAATTGAATAATTTGGGGAAACAAGAAATTTCTTTGATTGGACGAATTACACTACTTAAACTTTTTGTTCTCCCCAAAATACTCTATATATTTAGAGCAATCCTTCTTATAATCCCCTTAAAATTCCTTAGGAAACTCCAATCTATAGCAAATAAATTTATATGGAACCAAAAAGGAGCCAGAATCTCAGCAACTATTCTTTATAGGAAGAAATCTGAAGGAGGCCTTTCTCTTCCGAATATAGTCAATTACTACTACTCAAATTTGATTAAACAGTCTCTATATTGGATAAAATTTGATGACGCACCTGCATGGTTGGAAATAGAATTGACATTTAATAAAAATACTCCATTGTTTCAACTATTGACTAATTTTTCGTCAACATCAAGTAACACGGTCTGCTCCTCATCTACCATCACAGCTACACTACAAGCTTGGCAACAATTGGCTAAATCTCAAATTCAAACTAATAAAACTACTAGATTTCTACAAATTAAAAAACTACATCTGAATGTTTTGGCTTTTTTTCTGGATTTGGAAGTTCCAGATTCTTGGAAAAAGTTAAACATCACTGAAATTGTAGATATTTATGATGGTAAACAATTCATTAGCCCGGAGAACTTACAAACAAAATATAACCTTTTACCCATAACAAAATAATGATATACAAAACTCTTAAAAAATTTATTCTGAAGCTTATTAAGAAAAAATCATATCTATCTGAATCGGTTGGAATACTGTTGGGCAGTTTTAATAATAAATCTGTCTGAAATTCAAAAAATATCTATTAATTGATGGGATCAGAGAATGGTATTAAAACTATTCCTTATATGTATAATTGGGAAAAAGACATGGGAATTTCCATACCTCTAGATAAATGGTGCAAAGCTTCAAAATTAACAAACTCCTCCAATATTTGTGCCTCTCTCCATGAATCCTTCTATAAAATTTTATCAAGGTGGTACTATACCCCTATTAAACTAGCAAGAATATGTCTGAGTAAATCTTCCAACTGCTGGAGGGAATGTGGAGATGTTGTATTAGTCTATGCCTGATGAAGAGACCTGAGTAGTCTCGAAAGCTTGCAATTTGTTACCATCTTTTCAGTTAGCCATTAAAAGGTATCAACCACTGAGGACTCTCAAGTCTAAATATTTTTCTGTGGAGATATAGGCACTTTACTACATGTTTTTTGGGAATGTCCAAAAATTAAACCACTCTGGAAAGAGATTTCAAAAATTGTGAATAAAATAAATAAGGACCATATTACGTTGACCCCCCAAAAGGCTTTACAATCCTGGATCTCGTTAACAAACTCCTCCAATATTTGTGCCTCTCTCCATGAATCCTTCTATAAAATTTTATCAAGGTGGTACTATACCCCTATTAAACTAGCAAGAATATGTCTGAGTAAATCTTCCAACTGCTGGAGGGAATGTGGAGATGTTGTATTAGTCTATGCCTGATGAAGAGACCTGAGTAGTCTCGAAAGCTTGCAATTTGTTACCATCTTTTCAGTTAGCCATTAAAAGGTATCAACCACTGAGGACTCTCAAGTCTAAATATTTTTCTGTGGAGATATAGGCACTTTACTACATGTTTTTTGGAATGTCCAAAAATTAAACCACTCTGGAAAGAGATTTCAAAAATTGTGAATAAAATAAATAAGGACCATATTACGTTGACCCCCAAAAGGCTTTACAATCCCTGGATCTCGTAAACATACATCCGTCAAATATATTTACAATTATTTATCTTTTCTTAGTTACTAAGAATGCTATAGCAACATTTTGGAATGAAAATTCTGTTCCTAAAGTAGAAGATATACTGTTAGGGTCTGCGGAACGCACCAAATATATGATGTGGAGAGGTGCGTTCACAGCCCGGGGTCCACCGTGCAGGCGGAGCCTGCTGCTAGTAAAATGGTGCAAGAAGTGAACTCTGTTATCCCGCAGAGTCGCCAAAATAAACGCCGTAACGCGCTGTGGCAATATGTGCAAACTCTGTTAATCCACAGAGCCTCTACAGTCATGGCCAAAAGTTTTGAGAATGACACAAATATTATATTTTCACATGATCTGCTGCCCTCTGGTTTTTATGTGTGTTTGACAGATGTTTTTATCACAGACAGAAATATAATAATTGCAAACATATGAGTAACAAAAGCTTATATTGACAGTTAGAATGAGTTAATGCAGCAAGTCAATATTTGCAGTGTTGACCCTTCTTCTTTAGGACCTCTGCAATTCTCCCTGGCATGCTCTCAATCAACTTCGGGACCAAATCCTGACTGATAGCAGTCCATTCTTGCACAATCAATGCTTTCATTTTGTCAGAATGTTTAGGTTTTTGTTTGCCACCCGTCTCTTGATGATTGACCACAAGTTCTCAATGGGATTAAGATCTGGAGAGTTTCCAGGCCATGGACCCAAAATCTCTATGTTTTGTTCCCTGAGCCATTTAGTTATCACCTTTGCTTTATGGCAAGGTGCTCCATCATGCTGGAAAAGGCATTGTTGATCGCCAAACTGCTCTTTGAGGTTGGGAGAAGTTGCTCTTGGAGGACATTCTGGTACCATTCTTTATTCATGGCTGTGTTTTTAGGCAAGACTGTGAGAGAGCCGATTCCCTTGGCTGAGAAGCAACCCCACACATGAATGGTTTCAGGATGCTTAACAGTTGGCATGAGACAAGACTGGTGGTAGCGCTCACCTTGTCTTCTCCAAATGAGGCGTTTTCCTGATGTCCCAAACAATCGAAAAGGGGATTCATCAGAGAAAATAACTTTACCCCAGTCCTCAGCAGTCCACTGCCTGTACCTTTTGCAGAATATCAGTCTGTCCATGATGTTTTTTCTGGAGAGAAGTGCCTTCTTTGCTGCCCTCCTTGAGACCAGGCCTTGCTCCAAGAGTCTCCGCCTCACAGTGCGTGCAGATGCACTCACACCTGCGTGCTGCCATTCCTGAGCAAGCTCTGCACTGCTGGTAGCCCGATCCCGCAGCTGAAACACTTTTAAGAGACGGTCCTGGCGCTTGCTGGTCTTTCTTGGGCGCCCTGAAGCCTTTTTGGCAACAATGGAACCTCTCTCCTTGAAGTTCTTGATGATGCGATAGATTGTTGACTGAGGTGCAATCTTTCTAGCTGCGATACTCTTCCCTGTTAGGCCATTTTTGTGCATTGCAATGATGACTGCACGTGTTTCTTTAGAGATAACCATGGTTAACAGAAGAGAAACAATGATGCCAAGCACCAGCCTCCTTTTAAAGTGTCCAGTGGTGTCATTCTTACTTAATCATGACAGATTGATCTCCAGCCATGTCCTCATCAACACCCACACCTGTGTTAATGGAGCAATCACTGAAAAGAGGTTAGCTGGTCCTTTTAAGGCAGGGCTGCAATGATGTTGAAATGTGTTTTGGGGGATAAAGTTCATTTTCTAGCCAAATATTGACTTTGCAAGTAATTGCTGTTAAGCTGATCACTCTTTATAACATTCTGGAAGTATATGCAAATTGCCATTAGAAAAAGTGAAGCAGTAGACTTTGTAAAAATTAATATTTGTGTCATTCTCAAAACTTTTGGCCATGACTGTAGAAGGAGTGCCGCAGCGCTATATGGCAATGTGTGCGTACTCACTTAACACAACTGAGTCACAAAATAAACACGCTAGGGCGCTGTCTAGCGTTGAAAGCGAACCCTTTTACATCACAGAGCCGATGAGACAAACTTCTGTGTCCTGTCAGGCACCCAGGTACACAGTTAACTGCTAAGCGAACATAGAACGTGATCATTAGCTAATGTCCTCACGGGAGTCACCCGCAATCTATGGCATCTGAACGCCAGACCCTGAATACAGCAATCAAACTCCTCACCGGTTATGCCGGTAATCTAGGGCATCTAGGACACCGACCCTGACCAGCTAGCATACCAAACTCCTCACCGATTAAGTCGGTATTCTAGGGGCTTATTTCAGCCGGGCCCTAACCACACACATGCATGACCACACTGGCGCATAGCATATAAAGATTGATACTAGCACATGGCAGCCCAGCCATGCCACCCTTTTATAGTAACAGCTACAGGACCTGCCAGAAACAAGGACCAATGAAACTTGTTCCAGAACACCAATAGTCACAGGACCTTCCTGGCGGACAAATAGGAGCTGCTGCAGTACCTGAGCATGTGACCCCTGATCTCCAATGAAAGATCTCACTCTGGGCATGCTCAGAAGGTGAAAACAAGGACTTTGTCCAAAAGACGTCTGCTCGCTGCTAACCAGTACTGGCCACAATAGCAAAGCCTAGAGGAGCAGCAGTAATCCTCTGCACACTCTTAGACTGTGCGAGACGCTGGGACCGACATCTGAGCTGAGTAGGCTCCACTGCGGACGGAGATGAATGGGAGTCCGCAGCGGGACTGGTTCGAGACTCCCCCTGTGCAGCAGTGGGAATTCGAACCCCAACATATACTTGATAAAATGTCACTACACAATGCATATGAAAAAAGCCGCAGTGTTATGTTTTGGTAGCTGAGGAGAGCAGGCAAAAACGGCAATACACCAGAGAGGTTGAAATCTACTGGATTGCAGTACCCTGACTAACCACCACAACTAAAGGCAGCCGTGGAGCGTACCTACGTTGGTCCTAGACGCCTCGTCACAGCCTGAGAGGTTAACTACACCTAAAGATAGAAAGAGGAAAACTATCTGCCCCGGAGCAGATCCCCAAAGAACATAGGAAGCCCCCAAACATGTAATGGCGGTTAGACAAGAGGAAATACAGACACAGACAGAAAATAGTATGAGCAAACGCTGGGGCCCAATCTGCCTAGACAGAAAAGTATAGAAAGGATACTCACTAGTGTTGAGCGATACGATACTGCAAATATCGGGTATCGGCCGATATTAGCTGTATCGGGCTTTCGATTCCGAGTACCGATATTTTCGTCATATCGGATACCGGAATCGGATTTGTCACTGTCACTGTGAGTGTCCGTCGGTCGGGTCTGTCAGGAGTCAGCGGCACTTACCTGGCAGAAGATCTCCGGCGGTCACGTCCTGGACTGCTTGATGGCCGCCATTATCTTCTCCCTGGCGGTCACATGCAGTTTTTCGCGATAACTGCAGTGACTGCAGGGTAATCCCGGCCGTAAACCAGTCCGATGACGTCACCGCCGGGGAAGCAGGTAATCAGCTGTGCTGCGCCGGGATGACAGGCTCTGCCTGCCTGCCTGCTGCCTCTGATGTCATTCTGATGTAGCAGAGCTGGATCGTCGTGGGACACTCGTTACTATGGACTGCGTCGGACAGGTGGTATACTGCTGTTTTTTTTTTTCATTTTTTTACAGGAGATCGATGGCGTCGCAGGATGAGACTGTAATAAAAGTAATGAAAACTGTGTTGTTTTTTTATTAAATTAAAAAACTTTTTTTATGAACATTCACCCGTCCGGGTACATCAACAATTTAACTATTTACATACAGGACCCTGTCCGGGTTATTTATAATTCTTTGGCAGGGGTGTTCCAGGTACCACCTGGTACTCTTCTGATGCTTGCCAAACATCCGAGACACCAAGGACCACCAGGACCTGATGACGTCGTGTGGTCTGTACAGTCAAGTCGTGACCCGCTATCTGTGTCTGTGTGGCCACCTCTTTCATCTCCCTCCGGGTCTGGAGCCCTATGTCCCGGACTGAACGAACCCCAGGGGGCCTAACAGGCGCCGGGTACGGGCCAGCTATCATTATCATGTCCATAGCTGGGGCTGCTGAGGAGACCACTGAGGGAGGCTGGGGAGATTTACGGCATGGGGTGGGCACTTGTGCAGAGGCCTGGATGTGGGAGGCTGAAGGCTCCGAGGGTCTCACAGGTTCCTGACACTCTGGGGACCAGGGGTCGCACCTGGTGACATTTGGGGCATACCATCCATTGTAACCCCAGTGTCGGGTGTAAGTTACCAAATCTCCTGGCAACAGGTCCCTCCCCGGGTGTCCTTCTGGGAGGTGAGTCTCCACGTCCCGCCGGGTCACAAACACTTCTAAATAAAGTCCAGGCTCCTGTATGAAGCCCCAACCAGCTTTCAATTTAAAGCTCCGTACTGCACCCTTACGCCGCGGCTCCCACAGGGTTCCTTTATCTTTTCTCATCCGGTCCTTATCTGCCCGGTCCTTCTCCAGGTGACGTTGCTGAAGCTTTTGGGATTCGCGCTGCTCCCTTTGTCGCTCGGCTTCTCTCTCCCGACGTCTACACTCTTCCTCCTGACGCCGGTAGTAATTCTCCTCCACCAGCATCTCCATGTCTCCACCATCAAACTGCAGCTTACAATGTCCGGTTTGCGGCAGCTCTCCTGGCGCCCCCCAGTCCTGGCGGCGCTCACCTGCGGAGGAAGCAGCTGGCTCTGGAACAGATGACAGTCGGGGCTCCGGTACAGACAGGTAGACCTCTGGTGCCTGCGCGGCCTCCTCCATGAGGACAGGTGTCGCTTCTTCTGTCTCAGCGACGGGGGCAGACAGCGGGATCTGGGGTGCTGCCGGTGCAGCGTTTTTTGCAGGAACGGGTGCCTCCACTGCGACAACGTCAACCGGATCACATTGCAAGGGCTGGGATGCCCGCAGGACTCCTCTACTAGAACGGGTGCCTCACCTTCCGGTACAGACACTTCAGGTAAGAGGGATTGGCGCCGCTCCAAGTTTAGTTTTAGGGCACGCCAGCTGGCTTCCATCCTGGCGACCTCCTCCCGGTGCCGGGCCAGGCCTCTTAGAGTATCCTCCGCTTCTTGAAGCGTAGGAGGGTTTCCAGGCCGGGTGCCCAACGGTGGTTCCGTGGTGATCGGGTCGCTTCCGTGGGGGGAGAGCTCTGACTGCTCCATCCCTTCACACTTCTGCTCGTGTCCATTAGCCATCTCTGCCAAGTCACATGTGTCATTAGCATCTGGAGAGGGCCCCTCTTTTGTAGTGAGGCGGGACCTTCGTGTTAGTTTCCGCACACTGAGGAGGATGAGGAGGTGGAACTCAAGAGCTGTGGGGCACGATCTTACATTGCAGTAACATTTAGAGTGGTCGGCCATCGTTTTCGCGCCACTGAGTGAGTGTACACCCACGAAGAGCACGCCCTTCTTCTTCACCAGTGCCTCGTCGTGACGCAGATATGGCGGAAAAATGGCAAATACATTCTCTGATGATTTTAGCAATTCTCAAGCACAAAACCAGTTCAATTCAGGCACACAGGACTCGCTTATAGCGAGCTACAGAATCCTGTTCGTGACGCCCAAGTTGAGTCGCACAGAGCCAGAGGTTTTGGGGGTACTCGGCACCGAGCCCGTCGACTTCTATGGGGTATGTCACGGCTTTACCCGGCAATTGAATCAGAGTCTATTTTACTATGTAGAAGTGTATAAACTATAAATATATGTATATATATGTCACAATGACATGTATATATATATATTATATGTATTCTATGTGTGTATATTTTGTGTTTACAACGAAAGAAAGTGTTTTTTTAGTTGCGATATTTTGTTCCCATAGACTTACATGGGACTTCCGGTATCGGAATCGGATATCGACGATATTTAGTGATATCGGCGATACCATCCCGATCCGATATTTTTAGATATCGAGCAGTATCGCTCAACACTAATACTCACACATCCAAAAAAAACCTAAAAAATGCCAACGCTACTGACTGCAAAAACACCTGAGATCACACGACCTCTACCACCTAAATCAGTTCTCTGGTGTAACAAAACTTAGCTGCAGCCACTGAAAAAAACTGGAAAGGCAAATGAACAAATAACAATGGCTCCAGTGGAACTGAGAGGAGCCCAAGCCCCCCGGGGGGGAACCTGGCAACCTCACAGAAATGCAGAGAAATATGCAAATGGTAAGCACAAAATCAAAAACAGAAAATATCTTATCTGAAAGCAGAAGAAGAGGCAAGACACAGCAAGCTTCCAAGTGAACCAGGAACCACAGTTGAGACAAGAACAATTGATCACCGGCAACCATGATGGGAAGGAACCTCCCTTATATCAAGCCAGTCTATGAGTCCTGATTGCCAATCCTCATTGAATGGTTCAGTACTGTTTGTAACCACCAGAGGGAGCTTCTGCTCAGAATTCATTTCCAAAACATTCACAACACCACGGGTTAGCTAATGGGTAATTATTTTTCAACGTATACCAAAAGATGGCAACCATGGACTATTTTTGCCTCCTAATAAGTATTAAACACTGTTATTGCCTTGAAGTGTATATTTATATTTAACATAGTTTTAGCTACAATGCTTAGAACTAATCACAACTGTTATTTTTAGTTTAGTTAGTATAGAAAGTTAATTACTTAGTAGTAAATTAAATTAAAACAAATATAACATGTGCAATAATTGTCAACGGTTATGTATATGACTCATACTTTGTTAAATTGTTGTAACACATTACTGTTTATAATAATTAAAATTGAATAAAGTTATTTGAAAAAGGAGAACCGACTGCCTGTCCACGCATTCTGATGCGATTGTCGAACGTATTGTATGACCATCTGGCTGCACCTAAAAAGAATATCTTGGGGTGTGGTCAAGTTTTAGATCACATAATTTTTATGCAGGATTTAGCTTAAACCTGGATTGAAAACATACATTATCAATTGTTAAATAAATTCATTGGTAAGAATTCATTGTTTAGAATACATGTCTTTCAAACAGCAAGCAATATTATAGAGAATTACCTCTCAAAGGTTATCACATTATTTCTCTTCAGTTCAGAAATGCAACCAATGTTGTCCAAATTTGCTTCTTGGATGTATGGCAGGATCTGAATATGACGGAGCAGCCTAATGCTTTCATAGCCCAAATTTACCATAAATGGTTTATCAACCCCACTTTATGATTGAAGAGGCTCTGAGCCATCATTACCCCAAGAAGTGACCCCATTTTGAATACTAGACCTTTGAAATAGTTTATCTTGACATATCGTCATTTTTTAACCTTATAGTTTTTTTTATGCAGGATCAAATGGATATCATGAACCAAAAACATAGTTTTCATTTTTTTCACAATTGTGTCTTTTAGAGGACTTATTTTTCAGATGCAGAGCTTATCATCAAAGAAAAACATTTTAACTTTTGTTGATAAGTTTACCTCAAATTCAGAAATACCTTCAAATTAGCCCAAATCTTCTGCCAGTTTACACAGCAGGGTCTGGGAGTGCTGGAGGTACACAGGCTTTTTTATTTTGTACTTTCATCTCAGTTGGCCCGAGTACCTTCTTTTACATGCCATGTAGTGAACACAGCTAGCATGTGGGAGAAGGTTCTCTTGTCAGATGAGATAAAAGTTGAACATTTGGGGTTAAATTCAAATCACTACATGTGGCGGAAAACTAACACTGCACATCACCCTGAAAACACCATCCCCACCGTCACGTATGGTGGTGGCAGCACCATGCTGTCGGGAAACTTTTCTTCACCAGAGAAAGGGAAGGTGATCAGAGTTGATGGGAAGATAGATGGAGCTAAGTACAGAACAAGTCAGGCAGAGAAAACCTGTTAGAAGCAGCAAAAGATTTGAGACTGGGTCATGGGTTCAACTTCCAACAGGAAAAAGACATTTAACATACTGCCAGAGCTACAAGGGTTTAGAGCAAATCATATTCATGTGTCCATTGACAGTCCAGATCTAAATCCCATTGAGAATCGGTGGGCCAAAATTTCAGCTTCTAGATGTGCAAAGCAGGTAGAGATTGACCCCAAAAGAAAGACTTGCATCAGTAATCGCACTGAAAGATAACTCTACAAATGCACATTACAATATTCAGATTTATATTTTTAAAATATTTATAAAAGCATGTATAATTACCAAAGATGCACTACCTGCGCCTCTACTGATCCTAATACTGTACACCCAAATAAACTATCAAACCAAAATACATCAGAGGTAATAAAGTTTTCATTTTTGTTTTAATATTGTTAACCTTAATTGGATGTTGTTTTTCTATGTATTTTGTACACAGCAATGGCTCTAATGAAACCACACGAACAGTGTATCAGATAACCCTCTTTTGGTATGTTTTTCCTTTTTACTGGTGAAGTTTGAGGGAGGAGGGGCGTGGGCATCTATAGGGATATAAGGCTGGGTATTCAGGGGGTCGCTATCCCTGATGAAAAAGGCCTGTGAGCCTTTGAAACGCGTCAGTAGTTTTTTGACCATTCCTGCTTTCTGTCCCGTGGTGACATCACCCGCTCCCTGTCCCGCCCACCATTCTGCCCGCTTTCCTTCAGCGATGCCTCTCGGCCGGAGGACACCGCTGCTTGCAGTGTTAGCTGTGTGGCAACTTAGGAGGTATTGTCATATAACAGGGAGGACGCTCCCTGCCTCACTATCATCTTACTGTCACGCTGTATAGCAGATATATATATGTGATGACAATAATCTATATCAAAAGGGCAACATACTATATAACATGCGCATAGCTATATGATAACATAGATTTACCTGACAGAAAGTCCAGTGGGTCAAAACGGAATCCGTTATACGCTGTCTCCGGCTAGAGGGTGACCGGGGTCTAAGCTGACCCTAACTGGGGTCCTGACTAATCCCTCTACCTGGAGGTACTGTTAAAGGTACAGAGGTCCAGGCCACCAGCGTAAACCCTGTCTCCTATCAATCCCTGCCAACTGTATTCTAGTCCTAAGAAGGACCCTGAATACTACCAAAGGGAATGAACAGGTAACGGTTAATGAACAGAAAGACATACAAGAAAGACAAGAAATAAAGTAAATAAAGTCTTACATACAACACTCACACACAGTAGGAACACCTAAGGTCTCAGAGATAAACTATAAGCTGTAAGAGTAAAAACAACTAAGGAGCTCTTAGCTTAAGTATTCTCAGAACCGCTCCAGTCTGCTAAACTATATGAATGCTTTCACCGGCATCCAACACCCAGACTGGCAGGAATATAAAGGAAACTAATTAGAACATAATCCAAAGCAGCCGGGCGAGGCTGGACCTAGTCTTAGCAAAGAGCTAGGTAAAATTAACTCTCTCATTACCAAACACAAAGAAACAGCAGCTCAGCTGTGAGAAATCAGAATGTGCAATCGCGACGATCTTCGTGGCGATGCACCCATGACAGTACCCCCCCTTCTACGAGGGGCCTCCGGACCCTCATGACCAGGTCTGTCCGGGTAAATTGTGTGAAAGGTCCGAACCAATCGATCTGCGTTATCATCAGACGCAGGGACCCACGTCCTCTCCTCAGGACCATACCCCCTCCAATGAACTTCCACGTTATCATTGACTACCACTGAAGGAGGAGGTAGAGGTGACGGTATGACTGGTGCCATATACTTTTTAAGTAATGACTTGTGAAACACATTATGAATTTTAAACGTAGGAGGGAGGTCCAGACGAAATGCCACAGGATTAATTATGGAACTGATCCTGTATGGCCCGATGAATCTGGGACCCAACCTCCAGGAGGGAACTTTAAGTTTTATATTCCTGGTAGACAACCAAACCAGATCGTTCACCTTCAGATCTAGACCAGAAACTCTCCTCCTATCAGCCATCCGTATGTAAGGGTTCTCCGTAACCTTCAGTCTTAAGCGATCTGGAACTATCAGTCTCCCTGGAAGTCCCACAGGGGCGTCCCCCTGAGCCCCCAATACCTCCCCCTCAAGCTCAGAGCATACAGCTGACACTACAACTCCCTCCTGAGGAATAGGAACCGGATCATCCGTCTTCCCGACCCCTGGGAAAGTACAAGATAAGGCATCAGGAAGCGACTTTATTGAGAAGTCATATGTGCGATGAGGAGGTAACTCTTTACACCCCTCCTCTGAGAACTTCTCCCAAAAGTCCTCCAGAAAAGGAGGCAAAGTCCTAGGCACAACCGCACCGATGACCGTGCTCATGCAGTTATTCTTGCAAAATTCACCCCACTGGCTTATCTTTCTGGATTGCCAATCAATCACTGGGTTATGTTTAGCCAACCAAGGAAGTCCCAACACAATAGGAGCAGGCAGACCCTCCAACACATAACAAGACAATTGCTCTTTATGAATTGCCCCTACTCGAAGATCTATGTTATGAACAGCTTGTACCAAGCTACCTTGACCAAGAGGTCTAGAATCAATAGAGAGTATAGGGACCGGTTTGGCCAATACACTCAGTTGCATACCATGCACCTGGGCAAACCGAGCGTCCACCAGATTAGCCCCGGAACCACTATCAAGAAAAACAGAATCCTCTCAGTTCTAGTACCAATCACCACCTCCGCAGGCACGAGAAACTGAGAGGGATTTGGGGACGAAATACACACTCCCAGGTTAACTCCTTGGTTCAAAGAGGTCCGGGATGGACACCCCCCAACAAAATGTCCCTCTCTCCCGCAAAAGAAACACCTTCTAGTCTTGCGGCGCACCGCTGATTCCCTCCTACAAAATGATGTCCCTCCCAACTGCATGGGTTCCTCAGAACAGACCAGGGGAACCTCAGTATAAGGGACTTTAGTAGTAGGTGGAGTCATCACGGGGGCGGAGTTACCTCGCGTCTTCCCCGAAGACGTCTATCAATGCGAATAGCGAGGGCCATAGCAGCCTCCAGTGATGGAGGAGAATCATACTGAGCCAACACATCTTTTAATTTGTCAGACAACCCTTGACAAAACTGGCTCCTAAGAGCTGGGTCATTCCACTGAGTATCTGTTGCCCATCTACGGAACTCAGAAGAATATTCCTCCGCTGGACGATTTCCTTGCCGTATTTTACGTAACCTTGTTTCAGCAAGGGAGACTCGATCCGGATCATCATATACCAGACCCAGGGCAGTAAAAAATCGATCCACTGACTGGAGATCTGGGAGCCTGGAGGAATAGAGAACGCCCAAGATTGAGGATCCCCTTGTAAGAGCGAGATAACAATTCCCACCCTCTGCTCTTCACTCCCAGATGACCGAGGCCGCAGCCGAAAGTACAATTTACATGCCTCCCGGAAAGTAAAAAATTTGTCCCGCCCACCAGTGAACCTGTCCGGGAGAGCAACCTTAGGTTCAGATCTGGTTTGCTCCGGGGGGACAAAACCTTGGACTTAATGTCTGCCAACTCCATGGACAATCCCTGCAACTGCCGGGCCAGCTGGGCTACTGGATCCATGATAGCTGGGGAGAATCTTTAGTAATGGCCGGTGAAAATGTCACGCTGTATAGCAGATATATATATGTGATGACAATAATCTATATCAAAAGGGCAACATACTATATAACATGCGCATAGCTATATGATAACATAGATTTACCTGACAGAAAGTCCAGTGGGTCAAAACGGAATCCGTTATACGCTGTCTCCGGCTAGAGGGTGACCGGGGTCTAAGCTGACCCTAACTGGGGTCCTGACTAATCCCTCTACCTGGAGGTACTGTTAAAGGTACAGAGGTCCAGGCCACCAGCGTAAACCCTGTCTCCTATCAATCCCTGCCAACTGTATTCTAGTCCTAAGAAGGACCCTGAATACTACCAAAGGGAATGAACAGGTAACGGTTAATGAACAGAAAGACATACAAGAAAGACAAGAAATAAAGTAAATAAAGTCTTACATACAACACTCACACACAGTAGGAACACCTAAGGTCTCAGAGATAAACTATAAGCTGTAAGAGTAAAAACAACTAAGGAGCTCTTAGCTTAAGTATTCTCAGAACCGCTCCAGTCTGCTAAACTATATGAATGCTTTCACCGGCATCCAACACCCAGACTGGCAGGAATATAAAGGAAACTAATTAGAACATAATCCAAAGCAGCCGGGCGAGGCTGGACCTAGTCTTAGCAAAGAGCTAGGTAAAATTAACTCTCTCATTACCAAACACAAAGAAACAGCAGCTCAGCTGTGAGAAATCAGAATGTGCAATCGCGACGATCTTCGTGGCGATGCACCCATGACACTTACCTCCCTCGCTGCAAGCGCGGTCTGCGGTCATCTGTAGGAAGCATCGGCTCCTTCCCTCCCAAGCACTAATCACCGGTCCAGTTCCCAGCAAGCCATAAGTAAGTTTCACAATATATGTACTTGCATTTGAATATATTTGGGCATTTTTATGGCAATCCTTCTATACAGGATCCTTTCCATCCTCTGATGTATTTTGGTTTGATAGTTTATTTGGGTGTATTAGGATCAGCAGAGGCGCAGGTAGTGCATCTTTGATATATATTTGTTTACATTTCTTGTGTCAGCAAGCGCACAGTTGCTAACACCACTCCAGCAGCCTCTATAGCCCCCTATCTATATAGGGGGCTTGCTTATGTTCACAGGCACCTATATACACATTGCGATTTATATTTTTTATAAGGTAGCGACAGTATAATTTTTTCTTGTACATGTATAATTACCGTTATACTCAAATTTTTGCTAGTTAGTGTTAGCATATCGCATAAAATCCCTATAAATACATGGACGTTTGTGGGTGAAATGTGGAATAATTCACAGGGTATGAATACTTTTTAATGCACTGTATTTATTTTTTAACACTCTATCCTAAGCTACTTTTAATGATCCTTTTTATACATTTGGAGGAAAATAGGGTGATCCGCTGTGCATATGGGGTACTGAAGGGGTTAATTAGGGCTAAAGGGGCACTGAAGAAAGATCAGTCTCCAGGAATGGTCAAGGAGCCCCGGCACATGAGCACTTCAGTACTTTGACCTGCCCTCAACAGAGCAGAGAAGTACGCCTGCGCAGGAGCTCAATGCCGAGGAGACTGTGTGGATGATGCAGGGACGCACCATCCACAAGAAACAAGAAGGAGGACGGTGATATTAAGAAGATGGGAGGTGATGGACCAAGAACATCGACACCTCTCAGAATGGACCACCCCCCAGGTGAGTATAATGCAGTTATTTTTGTTCGGGTTAGGGGCTTATACACAGCATTATAGAATGCTCTGTATCAGGCCTGAAAGTTGGTGGCCTTATTACATATAGGCCACACCTGGTGACAGGTTCCCTTTAGGCAAGCCGAAGATGAATTGATCTCTAAAAGGTTTTATGTTAAAGATGACACATTTCCGTTGTGTTTTAGTCATACAAAAATGGGCTTATGATCATCTTTTAGCATTTGTACCTCCTATGAATGCAAATTCTGGCCTCCTGATGAACCTGAATCACCCGCCAGGGCCGGGGTACTCGGCACAGAGCCCGTTCACTTCTATGCGGGATGTCACGGCGACACAGCTCGATCCGTGGCCCTGGGCGCTCTCTGAAAAAGGGATTGTCATGTATAGTGTACAGTTCCTATAGCGTCTTGTGCTTGGGTGCGAGGAAAACACATGAGACATAGGTTGATATGAAATGACTTGTATTACTTCATACAAGCATGAGAAAAGGTCACACAGTTTGCAGGAACAGAGGCAGGAGAACACAGCAGGCCAGAGTAACTTCAAGCTCTACAATAACTCTCCAAGCAGGTTCAGGATCTCTTATCTGTACCGTAATTCCTCTGCAAACATGGATTCACCAGACAGCAGGTTTCCAAAGTCCAAAAGTGTTCCAAAGTTCCTCAGTAGGAATAGCTGGAGTCCAAAATCCTAGGTTTCCAGGAGTCAGGTCACAGGCTGACTGAAGCTTGATTCAGGAGCACTGATTGTTCAGCTGAGGCTGCTTAAGAAGCAAGAGGGAGAGAATCAGGGCGGGAACATGAAAACTGGAAACTCCATATTAACTGAGGGCAAGAGCTGCAGAAAGACAGAAAGCAAAATGGCCGACGGAAAACTGAGTTTCAAGGAACATGTCAAAAGAGACAAAGAACCTTACATTACTCCCCCCTTAAGGACAACCTCCGGTTGACCTCAGACCAGGCTTGTCAGGGTACCTCTGATGAAACTGGCGGAGCAGGCGAGGAGCATTTACATTATTGACTGGTTCCCATGAGTTGTCCTCCACTGGGTAGCCCTGCCATTTAATCAAATATTGCAACTGATTTCTGTACAACCTGGAATCTAGAATCCTTTCCACCATAAATTCTTCCTGACCATCGACCAGCACTGGGTCAGGGCAAGGAGAAGAGCGTCCAGGAAACGTATTGGGTGTTGCAGCCTTTAGTAGGGATACATGAAAGACAGGGTGGATTCTCATAGTTCTGGGCAGTTGAAGACGACAAGCAACAGCACTTATAATCTTACTGATCTTATAAGGTCCAATGTACTTATGTCCCAATTTAGACGATGGAATCTTTATTTTAAGATTTCTGGTTGACAGCCAAACCAAATCTCCTACCTTGAAAGCTGGTGCAGGTTTACGAAATTTATCTGCTGCTTTCTTGTACCTTTCCTGAGCCAATTCTAGATTTTCCTTTAGAAGATCCATATTCTTTTGTAAAGAAGTGATTCTTTCAGCCACTGCCGGCAAGGGCGTATCTATGGGAAATCGAGGAGGAATGTTAGGATGATAACCTAGATTGGAGTAAAAAGGAGACTACTTAGTGGAGGCGCTCTGAGAGTTATTATAAGAGAACTCAGCCAGTGGAAGTAGATCCACCCAATCATCTTGTAGGTGGCAGATAAAGCAGCGGAGATACTGCTCCAGGGTCTGATTGGTTCGTTCTGTCTGTCCATTAGTCTGGGGATGAAAAGCAGAAGAAAGGTTTACTTTAATGTCCAATGCGGCACAGAAATTTTGCCAAAACCTTGAAGTGAATTGCACCCCTCGATCCAAATGACCTCATCCGGTACTCCATGTAAGCGAAACACATTTTTAATCATCAAGTCTGATGTCTGTTTTGCAGTGGGTAAGCCGACACAAGGGATAAAATGAGCTGCCTTTGTTAGACGATCAACCACCACTAGAATGGTGTTCTTCCCTTGAGAGGTTGGTAACTCCACAATGAAGTCCATAGAAATGGATCCCCACGGGCGGGACGGGGTGGGAAGAGGTTGTAACAGACCAGTTGGTGAGGAGCGAGGTGTTTTGCATCTTGCACAGACTTCACATGAAGTGACATAGTTTAAAACATCTTTCCTGTAAGTGGGCCACCAAAAGAAACGAGAAAGAAATTCTTGTGTCTTTAGAATTCCCCTATGCCCGGCTATCTTGGAATCGTGGATGAGTTGCAATACTCTCAATCTGACTGTTTCAGGTATATACAGACGTTGTCCCTGAATCCACACACCATTCTTAAAGACAAGACTTACGTCCCTTGGGGGTTGAGCCAACAAAGAATCCGCATGGTATGCTTCCTTGATGTCCTTAAGTAGGTCTTGATTATGAATCACTCCCAGGAATCTAGAGTCAGGAAGAATAGTCTTAGGAGGAGTAAGTGGATGTGTCTCTGCTGAATGAATCCTATAGAGTGCATCAGCCTTTCCATTGCGCGATCTTGGTCTATAAGAAATGACAAAATTAAATTGGTTTAGGAAAAGATTCCAGCGAGCCTGGCGAGGAGTCAGGCACTTAGCCGACCTGATAAATTCAAGGTTACGATGGTCTGTCAGGACGACTATTTGCTTTGCAGCTCCCTGAAGAAGGTGTCTCCATTCCTTGAAGGCGGCAATAATGGCCAACAATTCTCTATTGCCCACATCGTAGTTCCTCTCAGCCGAAGACAACTGCTGGGAAAAGAAGGCACAGGGATGCAAGACATTCTTCTCACCTGTTCTCTGAGAGAGTATAGCTCCAACGGCACAGTCTGAAGCATCCACCTCTATTATGAAGGCAAGCTCGGGGTTGGGATGTACTAAGATAGGTGCGGTGGTAAATTTGTCCTTTAAACAGGAAAATGCTTCCTGAGCTTGCGGGGTCCAGGAGAACCTAGACTGTTTCCGGGTAAGTTGGGTGATAGGTGACACTACCTCAGAGAAATTCCTAATGAAACGTCTATAGAAGTTGGCAAACCCGATGAAGCGCTGCACCTCCTTCACATTTCTAGGAATTGGCCAATCCTTGATGGCTTGGGTCTTGCTTCCATCCATACTAATCCCATACGTAGATAGTACATACCCCAGAAATTGAATTTCGGTCCTATGGAATTCACACTTTTCAAGTTTGATGTAGAGATGGTTTTGTCTTAGGCGTTCTAAGACCATTCTCACATGTCCATGATGTTCCTCTGTGGAGTTAGAAAAAATTAGAATATCATCCAGATAAATCACCACAAATGTATCTAGGAGATCCCTGAAGATGTCATTCACCAAGTGTTGGAAAGTGGCTGGGGCGGTACTCAGACCAAAAGGCATAACTAGATATTGAAGTGTCCATAGCGTGACCTGAATGCAGTCTTCCATTCATCCTCAGGTCTAATACGGACCAAGTTATAGGCCCCACGGAGATCCAGTTTAGAGAAAATTTTGGCGTGCCGCACTCTCTCCAACAACTCAGGGATTAAAGGCAATGGATAACGGTTTCTAATAGTAACCTTATTGAGTTCCCTATAGTCTATGCAGGGTCTCAGAGATCCATCTTTCTTCTTCACAAAGAAGATGGGTGCACCTGCGGGAGATGAAGAGGGGCGTATGAAGCCTTTGGCTAGATTTTCATCTATGTAGTCCTTCAAAGCTTTTAGCTCGGGCCCCGCTAGGGGGTAGATCTTACCAAAAGGTATCTCGGCTCCAGGCAATAATTCGATTGGACAATCATATGGACGGTGAGGAGGAAGCTGATCAGCGTTCTTCTTGTCACATAAATCCACATAGTCCTGGTATACAGCTGGTAGTTCAGGGACTGACATGGTTCCTTTAGGAACAGAGCAAGCTGAAACTCCTTGACTTATCTGTTTCTCCGGAAAGTGTAATTCCTTGGTCTCCCAGTTAATCGTAGGATTCTGCGCCTGCAGCCATGGTAGCCCTAGAATAATGGGAAAGTGGGGAGAAGAGATAAGCATAAAATACATTTTCTCCTGATGATCTTTACCCATAAGGACCCTCAAAGGCTCTGTTTCCTGATCCACTGGTCCAGAGGTCAGCAGGGAGCCATCCACAGTCTCCATCTGTACTGGAGTAGCCTTCTTCACTGAACGTATCCCCTGTTTCAGAGCAAAGGAGACATCCATAAAATTTCCACTTGCTCCTGAGTCGATCATAGCAGAGCTAGACACCCAGACTGAGTCCACCCAGAGTTTGATGGAAAGGAAGCAATGAGAATTATTTCTTTTACAACTCAGCTGGGACACCACTGAGGAAACTTGAAAAATTGCAGCGTTTATACCGTCATTGTCCCCAGAACTAACAGAGTTTAAGTCCGAAAAATCAAGATCTCTTGCAGCAGATCTCTCTGGAGTCTGAGGCTCGGACATGACAGAGCTCCTCTCGCAACACTCACAGTGAATGACTGCTGCAGTAATCTTACGAGAACGGCTGGGGCAGTTTATAATGAAGTGCCCTGACTTACCACAGTAAAAACATAGATTTTCCTTTATACGATGTTCTTTGCGTGCATCACTAACCCGTCTTTGTAAAGAGTCCACCTGCATGGGTTCAGGTTCTGGTTCCCTTGTGATCCTACTCAAAGGTTCCTTAGCTGAGGAGGGAGGTAGGAAAAGGTTAGTGCGATTATTTTCGAACCATCTCTCTTGTCTGCGTTCAGTCAGACGAGCATCAATACGGATACAATAGTTAATAAAGTCACCTAACGCAGTGGGAGGGTCGGCACGAGCAAGTTCATCCTTAATCAGTGGAGACAACCCTTTCCGAAAAATAGATTTTTTGGCGGAAGTGTCCCAAGTGGTATCAAGAGCCCATCTCCTGAAATCCAAGGCATATTCGGCTACTGAACGCTTACCTTGGCGCAAAGTTAACATGGCTGCTTCAGCTGTTGCACCTCGATTGGGGTCATCAAACACCTGCCCCATGGCTGAAATAAAAGCATCAAGGTGATTCAAGCAATCATCCTCAGTCTCAATCAGAGGGTTTGCCCACATCAAAGCCGCAGGAGCAATAATGTGAACACACTCACAAAAGTCTCTTTCGGCACCTTTACTGATGGAATGGCAGGCACGTCCCGGGGTGCTGGCAGGGTGAAGGATGCACATCCAGTCCTTCCCACTGAGTAGGTGTAGGGCCTCCTTACTCCTGTAGTGTGAGTTTCTGACCTGTATGAAACGAGGCCTAACTCTGTCTTCAACTTTGCACGCCCGGCTGACTTTGTGGTAGGGCCTTCTCTTGGAACGAACAGTGTCTCTAATGGTTGCGCTGACCAGACTCCTGTCTTCCTGACCCCGGTTACGTATCAACACTTGTGGGCCCCTGCGACTTGAAGTCCCGCAGGGTCTCCGGTATCTCCTACTAGTCGTGTAGATTCTAGCAAGCTCGGACCCGGTGTCCGGTTAATCAGAGTAGAGGTAAGCTATCAATGCTATTTCTACCTCTGGCACTCTCTTCTTCTCTTTCACTCGCCTTTCGTCCTACTCCGACCTTTAACATAGCACACTAGCAGTAGATGGCTGATTCTTCTCCTTTCTTCACCGCTCTCAAAGCGTCGTCACGCTTGCTCACTGAACTGCACTCAGTTGACTCAGTTCTGACTAGGCTGGAGTGGCTATCTTTCCACTTGTACTAGCCTCCACACGTTGAACTAAGCTCAGAGCTGCAGTCTTCAGGTTCTTTCCACAACTGCTGTTCTCTTTCCCTCTTTCTTTCTAAGCTCTGTCTGAAGCGACTATCAGGATTCACTGTCTGACCTGCACCTGGCTTTGCAGACTCACTGATCTGTGCTCGCCCCTAGAGCTAACTCTCCACTCTCTAAGAAAACTAACAACTTCTCACTTCTGTGTAGAATCACCAACTTCACTGAACTCGTTCTAAACTAATCTGAGCTGTCACTGCAGGCTGCAGCCCTCAGACTAGACTGTCCGCTCTTCAGTGGCTTCACCATCCTTATATACTCTGAAAAGGCTCCCTCTGGTGGCTATAGGGATTGGTGAAGGTGTGTGAATGAATATCAGGTCCTCTAGTGGTTGTTACCTTCAGTGCATCCTCCTGGGGAATAAGATTCCAAGGGCAGCTGGGCTCTACAAACCATTTATGGAGAAACATGTAGAGGAAGAGACGTTGAAGTAATCTTTATCTACAAGCATTATTACTATTAGTACTTATTATAGCCCCATTTATTCCACGGCACTTTTCATGTGAACCATCAAAATGATAAGTGGTTTATGCTTTATATGATATCATGTGTTGGCCTGCTTTGAGAAAATTATCTCAGTATATAGTATATGACTGTTTTGTTTAAGTTCTTGAGTTTCAATTGTCTAACCAGGGACATACCGGGAAAGTGAGGTAGAGATGACGTGGAGCGGGGGCGCGAAAACCTCGACAATTAAGGTGCCAACCTCTGCTGCCAGGCAGGGAAAGTACAGTGTATATCTCAAGGCTGCATAGGCCACCTGTGGTATGACCAGGGATTTTATACTGTTCTATAACCTAACTGGGTACATTGTCATTCTTAGCTTTGAGATTAGTTGATTGTTATATATTGTAAATCTTGCACAATAGAAGACCTACTTATCATACTTCGTTTTGGTTTATTGTATTTATAGACTATTGTGCTCTGAATGTCTCAGACCTTTGTGTATTTGTCTCGTCTCTCAGACTTCTCTGTGTCTTTGCTTCATTTTGCACTTGGATCTTTTTTCTATATTTGTTTTTTTTTTTTTTAATATATCAGTAAGCATGAATTTTACCAGGTTATATGAATGTATTTGATATATCCTATGCGTATGTGTCTATGATATTGCACCTTTTCCTTAGTGAATACTGTTCAATAGTGTCCCTTTACACCTATTTTGGATATTCATTATCTTTTCATGACTGTTTTCATTTTCCTCCCAGTCTAATAGATTGATTTTGGCTTAGGAAGCAAGTTCTGGCTGAATGAGCGCATTTTAACCCCTTAACGACCGCCGATACGCCTTTTCACGGCGGTCATTAAGAGTACTTAAACCACAGCGCCGTTAATTAACGGCACTGTGGAAAAAGTGACTAGCGCCCCCCACAGTCGGAGTTTTCTCTGGGGTCTCGGCTACCGGGGGTAGCCGAGACCCCAGAGAACATGAATCGGGTCGGTTTTTACCGACCCCGGTGTTGCGATCTCCGTTATTAACCTTATAACGGCGATCGCAAAAAAATAAAAATAAAAATGATGTGCCATTTAATTTCTCTCTCCTCTGATGTGATCGGACATCAGAGGAGAGAGAAATAGGGTCCCCGATCCCCCCTTTGTGGCCCCTGATGGTCTTGGGGCCCTCCTGTGTCCCCTGGTGCCGGCGCCATGCTACAATGCAGAGAAAATGGCGGGCGCATGCGTAGTGCGCCCGCCGCGAGGTGCGGGGGGTTGGGCGATTTTTTATTTTCACGGCTCTGCGTTTATAAATTTCTGTGAAGCACTTGGGTGTTCAAAGTGCTCACCACACATCTAGATAAGCTCCTTGGGGGGTCTAGTTTCCAAAATGGTGTCACTTGCAGGGGGTTTCTACTGTTTAGGCACATCAAGGGCTCTGCAAATACAACATGACGCCCGCAGAACATTACATCAAAGTCTGCATTACAAAATGGTGCTCCTTCCCTTCCAAGCTCTCCCATGCGCCCAAACAGTGGTTCCACCCCACATATGGGGTATCAGCGTACTCAGGAAAAATTGCACAACAACTTTTGGGGTCCAATGTCTCCTGTTACCATTGGGAAAATAAAAAAATAGCGGGCTAAAGAATCATTTTTGAGGAAAAAAATGTTTTTTTTATTTTCACAGCTCTACGTTATAAACTTTTGTGAAGCACTTGGGTGTTCAAAGTGCTCACCACACATCTAGATAAGATCCTTAAGGGTCTAGTTTACAAAATGGTGTCATTTGTGGGGGTTTCACTGTTTAGGCGCATCAGGGCTCTCCAAACGCGACATGGCGTCCAATCTCAATTCCAGCCAATTTTGGTATGAAAAGTCAAACTGCGCTCCTTCCCTTCCAAGCTCTGCCGTGCTCCCAAACAGTGGTCCTCCCCCACACATGGGGTATCAGCGTACTTAGGACAAATTGGACAACAACTTTTGTGGTCTAATTTCTCCTGTTACCCTTGGGAAAATAAAAAATTGGGGACTAAACCATCAGGTTTGTGGAAAAAATATGATTTTTTATTTCACGCCCGGCGTTATAAACTTCTGTGAAGAACTTGGTGGTTCAAAGTGCTCACCACACATCTAGATAAGTTCAATAGGGGGTCTAGTTTCCAAAATGGGGTCACTTTTGGGGTTTCCACTGTTTAGACACATCAGGGCCTCTACAAACGCGACATGGCGTCCAGCCCATTCTGCGTTGAAAAAGTCAAACGGCGCTCCTTCCCTTCCAAGCTCTGCCATGCACATAAACAGTGGTTTACCCCCACATATGGGGTATCAGCATGCTCAGGACAAATTGCGCAAATACTTTTGGGATCTTGTTACCCTTGGGAAAATAAAAATTGGGTGAAAAGATCATTTTTGTGGAAAAAATATGATTTTTTATTTTCACGGCTCTACGTTATAAACTTCTGTGAAGCACTTGGAGGTTCAAAGTGCTCATCACACATCTAGAAAAGTTCCTTAAGGGGTCTAGTTGCCAAAATGGGGTCACTTGTGGGGTTTCCACTGTTTAGACCCATCACGGCCTCTACAAACGCGACATGGCGTCCAGCCAATTCTGCTTTGAAAAAGTCAAACGGCGCTCTTTACCTTTCGACCTCTGCCGTGCGCCCAAAAAGTGGTTAAACCCCACATATGGGGTATCAGCGTATTCAGGAGAAATTAGCCAACAAATTTTGTGGTTCATTTTTTCTTTTAACACTTTTGAAAATAAAAAAAATTGGTTCCGAAGTAAAGTTTTTGCAAAAAAAGTTAAATGTTAATTTTTTCCTTCCACATTGCTTCAGTTCCTGTGAAGCACGTAAAGGGTTAATAAACTTCTTAAATATGGTTTTGAGCACCTGGAGGGGTGCAGTTCTTAGAATGGTGTCACTTTTGGGTATTTTCTATCATATAGAGCTCTCAAAGTGACTTCAAATGTGATATGGTCCCTAAAAATAAAATGGTGTTGTAAAAATGAGAAATTGCTGGTCAAATTTAACCCTGATAACTTCGTAACAAAAAAAAAATTGTTCCCAAAATTGTGCTGATGTAAAGTAGACATGTGGGAAATGTTATTTATTAAAAAATTTGTGTGACATATCTCTCTGATTTAAGTGCATAAAAATGCAAAGTTTGAAAATTGCAAAATTTTCGAAATTTTCGCCATATTTCCATTTTTTTCATAAAGAAAAGCAAGTCATATAAAAATGTTTTTGCCACTAACGTGAAGTGCAATATGTCATGAAAAAACAGTCTCAGAATCAGCAGGATTTGTTAAAGCGTTCCAGAGTTATAACCTCATAAATTGACAGTGGTCAGAATTGTAAAAATTAGCCCGGTCATTAAGCTTGCAAAATGGCTCTGTAACTAAGGGGTTAAAATATTTTGTTTGTTTTGTATAGAATTCTGTATTTTGTTTATAATTAAGATTCATATAGTTAAAATTTTGTAAATACAATCAATGTTTTGTAATTGACTTCCCTCTTTTTTAAGCAATTACAATGTTACAATAATCATACTTATTCAATTTATATTAAGACTTTTTACCTGTTTTATTGGATATTTCTCCCTCTGAGCATTTCATACATAGAAAGCAGCATTTATGTATTCCTGGCTTTAGAGTTCTCTTGTAACCTGGAGGACACTGTTCAGAGCAGGTAGACACGGGAACCTATTAGAGTAGAAATCAGAGAACGGAGATGTGGCAGTAAAGTCATCATTAATAGTAAACAAACTAATCATTTAAAATCTTTGTACAAAATTCTGAATATTTAACTTTGATTACATTATATTCAGTTTATATATATATCTATCTACATATATATTTGCCAGTTGGCCGCTGTAACCGAATACTATAAGGCACTGCGGCAGTGTCACTTGCGCAGGCGCAGTTTGTTGCCGCAAGACCACTAACTGCGCCTGCGCAAGTGACATACGGTATATACTAAAGTATATAAGGTATATACTCGAGTATAAGCCAGTGGGGGAGGGGGAGCATCAGGAAAGATCAGCTGTGACAGCATACTCACCCACTCCTTGTGTACGCAGTGGCTGCAATGTCCCTGCATCTCTCTATATTTTTCAGGCTTCCAGCAGCACTTCCTGTATTCAGTCGTCACGTGGGGTACCACTCATTAAAGTAATGAGTATTTCAATTCCCATGCATTCACAGTAACAGCCACAACTTTGTATAGCAGGACAGGAATGAGGGGAGCCACACATAGGACAGGGACGGAGGAGCCATACATAGCTGAAGAGGGACGGGGGAGCCACATATAGCAGGCCTGGGATGGGGGGAGCCACACATAGCAGGACAGGGATGGGGGAGCCACACATAGCAGAACAGGGACGGGGAAGCCAGACATAGAAGGACAGGAATGGGGAGCCATACATGCGACAGGGACGGGGGAGCTACACATACCAGGACAGGGATGGGGGAGCCACACATACCAAGACACGACGGGGGAGCCACACATACCAGGACAGGACGGGGGACAATGCATACCCAGCTTATACTCGAGTCAAAAAGCTTACCCAGTTTTTCTTGGCAAAATTAGGTGCCTCGGCTTATACTGGGGCGGCTTATACTCGAGTATATACGATACATGTCTCCGCTATTCCTATGCAGGCACAGTAACATCCATGTCATTACTGCGCACGCACGGGAATAGCGTTGAAATGTATGTCACTTGCGCAGGCGCAGTTTGTGGCTGCAATTCCCTTGCATGCGCAGTAACAGCCACAACTTTGCATAGCAGGACAGGAACGAGGGGAGCCACACATAGCAAGACAGGGTCGGAGGAGCCACACATAGCTGAAGAGGGATGGGGAGCCACATATAGCAGGACAGGGATGGGGGAGCCACACATAGCAGGACAGGGGCGGGGGAGCCACACATAGCAGGACAGGGAAGGGAGAGTCACACATACCAGGACAGGGACGGGGGATCCACACATACCAGGACAGGATGGGGGGACAATGCATACCCAGGTTATACTCGAGTCAATATGCTTAACCAGTTTTCCATGGCAAAATTAGATGCCTCAGCTTACACTGTGTTCCAAATTATTATGCAAATAATATTTTCTCTGATTTTCCCAAATTACCTATATGAATTTCAGTCATTGTAATTTTCCAGTCAAATAACTATTAGAGTACAATTGAAAGGTTTTTGTACAAACTGCCTATGATAACAGTATATTTTTTAAAAAATAAAACACTCAAACTGCACTCAAAATGCATGTTCCAAATTATTATGCACAGCAGAGTTTCAACCTTTTCATTTTAATAAAGAATAAAAAAATGGTCATTTTTGAAATTATAAGCATTAGCAGGTTATTACAAACTGAAATCAAACAGTTTTCAACTCAAAACATTTATTCTAGGTGTGTTACATTTGCACATAGGACCCCTTGTTCGAAAAGAGCTTCTGAACTCTCTCGTCCATTGAATTTGTCAGGCTTTGGATGGTTTCTGCTTCAATTGTTTTGCATGAGGACAGAATACCCTCCCAGAGCTGTTGCTTAGATGTGAACTGCCTTCCGCCATCATAGACACTCCTTTTGATGATGCTCCAGAGGTTCTCAATGGGGTTGAGGTCAGGGGAGCATGGGGGCCACACCATAAGTTTGTCCCCTTTTATGCCCATAGCAGCCAGAGATGCAGATGTGTTATGTGCAGCATGAGACGGTGCATTATCATGCATGAAAATGATCTTGCTGCGGAATGCACGGTTCTTCTTCTTGAACCATGGCAGGAAGTGCTTTTTGAGAAACTCAACATACACTATGGAGTTCATCTTTACCCCTTCAGGGATCCTAAAGGGGCCAACAATCTCTCTCCCCATGATTCCAGCCCAAAACATTACTCCACCTCCTCCTTGTTGGCGCCGTAGCCGTGTTTGCATGGGGTGTCCATCACCCAGCCATCCTCCACTCCATCATCTGGACCATCAAGCATTGCACGGCACTCATCCGTGAACAAAACAGTTTTGAAGTCTGTCTTCATGTATTATTTGACCCACTGGAGCCGTTTCTGCTTGTGTGCAGTGGATAGAGGAGGTCGACAGGATGGCTTACGCACAGCTGCAAACCTCTGAAGGACCCTGCACCTTGTTGTTCGGGGACGTTGGAGGCACCAGCAACTTCAAAAACTTGTCTGCTGCTATGACTAGGCTTTTTTGCCGCTGCTCTTTTAACCTGACTTAATTGCCTGTAGGAAAGAGTCCTCAATTTTCCCTTATCAGTACGCACACGTGTGTACTGTGATTCAGCTACATACTTCTTGATTGTGCGATGATCACAATGAAGTGTCTTGGCAATGTTGATTGTAGTCATGCCTTGACCTAAACACTCCACAATTTGTTGCTTCTCAGCAGCCGACACATCCTTTTTCTTTCCCATTTTGGCAGAAAATGTAGGCTGCTTAATAATGTGGGACAGCCTTCTTAAGTAGTCTTGCCTTTCATTGGACACACCTGCCAAACTAATTAGCACAGGTGTCTGCAATTGCTTACAGTGATATAAAGAGCCATGACACACATCACCATCAATGAGTTTAACTGACAAACAAAAAAATTCTTACCCTATCACTCCTAAATAGTGTTGAGCGATACGATACTGCAAATATCGGGTATCGGCCGATATTAGCTGTATCGGGCTTTCGATTCCGAGTACCGATATTTTCGTCATATCGGATACCGGAATCGGATTTGTCACTGTCACTGTGAGTGTCCGTTGGTCGGGTCTGTCAGGAGTCAGCGGCACTTACCTGGCAGAAGATCTCCGGCGGTCACGTCCTGGACTGCTTGATGGCCGCCATTATCTTCTCCCTGGCGGTCACATGCAGTTTTTCGCGATAACTGCAGTGGCTGCAGGGTAATCCCGGCCGTAAACCAGTCCGATGACGTCACCGCCGGGGAAGCAGGTAATCAGCTGTGCTGCACCGGGATGACAGGCTCTGCCTGCCTGCCTGCCACTGATGTCATTCTGATGTAGCAGAGCTGGATCGTCGTGGGACACTCGTTACTATGGACTGCGACGGACAGGTGGTATACTGCTGTTTTTTTTTTTTCATTTTTTTACAGGAGATCGATGGCGTCGCAGGATGAGAATGTAATAAAAGTAATGAAAACTGTGTTGTGTTTTTTATTAAATTAAAAAATTTTTTTATGAACATTCACCCGTCCGGGTACATCAACAATTTAACTATTTACATACAGGGACCCTGTCCGGGTTATTTATAATTCTTTGGCAGGGGTGTTCCAGGTACCACCTGGTACTCTTCTGATGCTTGCCAAACATCCGAGACACCAAGGACCACCAGGACCTGATGACGTCGTGTGGCCTGTACAGTCAAGTCGTGACCCGCTATCTGTGTCTGTGTGGCCACCTCTTTCATCTCCCTCCGGGTCTGGAGCCCTATGTCACGGACTGAACGAACCCCAGGGGGCCTAACAGGCGCCGGGTACGGGCCAGCTATCATTATCATGTCCATAGCTGGGCTGCTGAGGAGACCACTGAGGGAGGCTGGGGAGATTTACGGCGTGGGTGGGCACTTGTGCAGAGGCCTGGATGTGGGAGGCTGAAGGCTCCGAGGGTCTCACAGGTTCCTGACACTCTGGGGAGTAGGGGTCGCACCTGGTAACATTTAGGGCGTACCATCCATTGTAACCCCAGTGTCGGGTGTAAGTCACCAAGTCTCCTGGCAACAGGTCCCTCCCTGGGTGTCCTTCTGGGAGGTGAGTCTCCACGTCCCGCCGGGTCACAAACACTTCTAAATAAAGTCCAGGCTCCTGGATGAAGCCCCAACCACCTTTCAATTTAAAGCTCCGTACTGCACCCTTACGCCACGGCTCCCACAGGGTTCCTTTATCTTTTCTCATCCGGTCCTTATCTGCCCGGTCCTTCTCCAGGTGACGTTGCCGAAGCTTTTAGGATTCTCGCTGCTCCCTTTGTCGCTCTGCTTCCCGCTCCCAACGTCTCCACTCTTCCTCCTGACGCCGGTTGTAATTCTCCTCCACCAGCTGCTCCATGTCTCCACCATCAAATGCCAGCTTACGATGTCCGGTTTGCGGCAGCTCTCCTGGCGCCCCCCAGTCCTGGCGGCGCTCACCTGTGGCGGAAGCAGCCGGCTCTGGAACAGATGACAGTCGGGGCTCCGGTACAGACAGGTAGACCTCTGGTGCCTGCGCGGCCTCCTCCATGAGGACGGGTGTCGCTTCTTCTGTCTCAGCGACGGGGGCAGACAGCGGGATCTGGGGTGCTGCCGGTGCAGAGTTTTTTGCAGGAACGGGTGCCTCCACTGCGACAACGTCAACCAGATCACATTGCAAGGGCTGGGATGCCCGCACGGACTCCTCTACTAGAACGGGTGCCTCCCCATCCGGTACAGACACTTCAGGTAAGAGGGATTGGCGCCGCTCCAAGTTTAGTTTTAGGGCACGCCAGCTGGCTTCCATCCTGGCGACCTCCTCCCGGTGCCGGGCCAGGCCTCTTAGGGTATCCTCCGCTTCTTACAGCGTAGGAGGGTTTCCAGGCCGGGTGCCCAACGGTGGTTCCGTGGCGATCGGGTCGCTTCCGTGGGGGGAGAGCTCTGACTGCTCCATCCCTTCACACTTCTGCTCGTGTCCATTAGCCATCTCTGCCAAGTCACATGTGTCATTAGCATCTGGAGAGGGCCCCTCTTTTGTAGTGAGGCGGGACCTTCGTGTTAGTTTCCGCACACTGAGGAGGATGAGGAGGCGGAACTCCAGAGCTGTGGGGCACGATCTTACATTGCAGTACCATTTAGAGTGGTCGGCCATCGTTTTCGCGCCACTGAGTGAGTGTACACCCACGAAGAGCACCCCCTTCTTCTTCACCAGTGCCTCGTCGTGACGCAGATATGGCGGAAAAATGGCAAATACACTCTCTGATGATTTTAGCAATTCTCAAGCACAAAAACAGTTCAATTCAGACACACAGGACTCGCTTATAGCGAGCTACAGAATCTTGTTCGTGACGCCCAAGTTGAGTCGCACAGAGCCAGAGGTTTTGGGGGTACTCGGCACCGAGCCCGTCGACTTCTATGGGGTATGTCACAGCTTTACCCGGCAATTGAATCAGAGTCTATTTTACTATGTAGAAGTGTATAAACTATAAATATATGTATATAATATATGTCACAATGACATGTATATATATATATATATATATATATATATGTATTCTATGTGTGTATATTTTGTGATTATAACGACAGAAAGGGTTTTTTTTGTTGCGATATTTTGTTCCCATAGACTTACATTGGACTTCCGGTATCGGAATCGGATATCGACGATATTTAGTGATATCGGTGATACCATTCCGATCCGATATTTTTAGATATCGAGCAGTATCGCTCAACACTACTCCTAAACAATTTTTGCATAATAATTAAGAGTACAGTGTATACTCGGGTCGGCTCATACTCGAGTATATACAGTAAACGTCTCCGCTATTCCCACGTAGATGCAGTAACAACCACGTCGTTACTACGCATGCACGGGAATAGCGGTGACGTGTATGTCACTTGCGCAGTCACAGTTCATGGCAGCAATTCCTGCGCATGTGCAGTAACAGCCACAACTGCGCGTTCTACACACACTGCTCCTGTCAGCACCACTAAGCATACACAGATGTTAATTTCACTGCACTCCCGATACGATAGCATCGGGCCTTTTTCTATATATATATAAAGTTGAGTTTATGTATGTGTGTGTATGAAGCCACACCCACTCCCTATAGCCATGCCTACTCCACATAGCCACACTCACTCCACATAGCCACACCCACTCCATAGCGACAGCGGAGTTATCGAAAGATGGAGAAATATCATGAGAAGAGAAATAAAAACTAGTGATGAGTGAGCATGCTTGCCACTATTCAGTGCTTGCATGAGCATCGCAGTGCTCGCAATGCTCAGAGCTCGCCGAGTATTAAAGGAGTTGCTCGGCTGGAGCTTGGGTCCCCTCCCTGCATGTTTGGTGCTCTTTAGAGAGTCAATGAACATGTAGGGATTGTTTTCCATGCACTGTAACGCCGCAGCAATGTTGGCTGTGGCATTACAGTGATTGGCTGTCAGCACAGCATCATCAGGTCTATTTCAGAAACTGGAGCCGCCATTCTCATCACATGCTGTGCTTGCGTATGACTGTGTGCAAGTGTCTGCGTGTGTGTGGATGTGCGGGAGTCTGTGTGTGTGTGCATGTGTTTGCGGGTGTGTGCGTGTGTCTGTGGTACTGTCGGTCACAGCGCTGCAGGATCATGCTGGCAGATGTCAGACTGTTACCCACAGCGATGAAGCAGGCTTGGCCTGATGAGACTACTGCTCCCATCGGGCTATCTCTGGTGTCGCTGATAACTGTGACAGCAGATGCCGCTGATGGGAGAGTAGTATCATCTGCCGACACATGTGCTCACTGTTAGAAAAAAATGTAAAATTACATACATATTCATTAGTTACATAATACATACATAGTGATACATAATAAATACACATTCACATAGATATAAAAACCTATTATACTCACCGCACACCAAATCCTCGACGCCCTCGTCTCCTAGAAATAACGTAAAATAATAAACCAACATATACTCCCTGTCTACTGTAGTCCAAGGTAATCCAGATTGTCCTATAGCGATCTCACATGCAGAACAGTCACATCTGGAGATGTGACAGTTCTACCCGATTGACGATACACTGAAAGGAGATAATCGCCCCCACGGTGAATCAGCTGATCGGCTCCATGCTGTCACTTATGGCAGAGCTGCGTGGGAAAATTTTCACACTGAGGTACTGCCGTAAAGTGAGAGCACCGGAGTGATGAACTCCAGTGAACTCTCATGGCGGCTCAGTTATACGCTGTGGGAGATATTACCTCCTGTCAGTGTATAACCAGAGGCTGGGTAGAGCAGTCACATCTCTCGATGTGACTGTTCTACACGTGAGATTGTCCTGGACCAGTCGGTAATGGAAGTATTATATGTTGGTTTATTATTTTATTTTTGTTGCAGGAGACGAGGGAGTAGGAGATCAGGTGATGCAGTAAGTATGGTTAATTAAGATTAATAAAAGTCTTTATTCTGGCTGTGTCTCTATTGACCATATAACTATAGGATTAGTAATCGATAGGTGTCTTATAGACGCCTCTCCATTACTAAGCCATGGGCTTGATGTCACTGGACAATTCAAAGGTGATATCAACTCCACAAATATCCCAGTTGCCAGCTCTACAGGGCAAGTGGGAAGAACAAGGCTAAGTGCCAGAATTGGCACATCTATAAGATGCCCTATTTCTGAGGCAGCTGAGTGATGATATTTTTAGCCTGGGAGGCCAATATTCATGGCCCCTTCCCTGGCTATAAATATCAGCCTGCAGCTGTATGCCTTGCCTTTGCTGGTTTGATTTTTTAGGGTGACCCAATGTCAATTTTTTTCTGGGGTTCTCCTGCAAAAAAGCCAGTACAGACTAAGCAAACATTTGTGAGCTGATATTAATAGCCTGGGAACATTTATGGCTATTGGCTCCTTCCCAGAATATTAACATCTGCCCTCAGCTGTCGGCTTTCCCTCTGCTGGTTATGAAAATTATGCGGGAGCCCATGCAATTTTTATTTGTAATTTTTTTTTAAATAAACAGATATTGCATTTCACTCAGATTTTGTGTGTGTGTCTTTATTTAACTCTTTATTTACCATTTTATAAATGAGGGTATCTGGCTGACATCTGTACATTACTAAACCTAAATTAATAAAACGGTACATAAAGTGTCAATTAAAGACACACACACAAAATCTGCAGCTTATACACAAGTCAAGTGTCCCAGAGGGCCGGTGGGGAGAGGTGAAGCAGCGGAGCAGCGTGTCACAGAGTTATGAGCCGGCTGCTGTGGCTGTAACTGTGCCCGCTGCTAAAGAGAAATTAATATTCATATATATACAATGTCACCCGCAACCGCCGACTTCCAGAAGACATATTGCTCACCTTCCAGCGTGTTGAGCGATCATGTGGCCCGCTCATTAAGGTACTGAATATGTACATCTCTCCACTCCCATAGGCATGGAATGAAAATTCCTTACCTTAATGAGTTGGGCCACATGATCGCTTGGCAGGAAGAGCTGCAGGCGCCAGAGAGAGATGCTGTGAGGGCGAGAAGGAAGGTATGTATGTTTGTTTTTTTAATAGGTGTTAGGGGTCGAGTTCCCGCTTCTGCACAAGGGAATCTCGAGCCATTCCGGCTGCGGTCTCCCATTCGTCTCTGGCCGCAGTGGACTCTGCTCAGCTTAGACGTCAGTCCCAGCGTCTCGCCCAGTCTGGCAGTGTGCAGAGGATTACTCAGCTCCTCCAGACTCTGCTATTGTGGCCAGTACTGTTTAGCGGCGAGCAGATGTCTTTAGGACAAAGTCCTTGTTTTTCCCTTCTGAGCATGCCCAGGGTGAGATCTCTCATTGGAGATCAGGGGTCACATGCTCAGGTACTTCAGCAGCTCCTATTGGTCTGCCAGGAAGGTCCTGTGACTACTGGTGTTCTGGAACAGGTTTCATTGGTCCTTGTTTCTGGCAGGTCCTGTAGCTGTTATTATAAAAGGGTGGCAATGCTGAGCCGCCATGCGCTAGTATCAACCATTATATGCTTTGCGCCAGTGTGGTCATGCGTGTGTGTGGTTAGGGCCCCAGCTGAAATAAGTCCCTAGAATACCGAAATAATCGGTGAGGAGTTTGGTACGCTAGTCCTAGATGCCCTAGATTACCGGCATAACCGGTGAGGAGTTTGATTGCCGTATTCAGGGTCTGGCGTTCAGACGCCATAGATTGCGGGTGACTCCCGCGAGGACGTTAGCGCATGATCATGTTCTATGTTCGCTTAGCACTTACTGTGTACCTGGGTGCCTGACAGGACACAGAACTTTTTCTCAGCGGCTCTGTGACGTAACAGGGTTCGCTTTCATCGCTAGACAGCGCCCTAGCGTGTTTATTTTGCGTCTCAGTTGTGTTTAGTGAGTTCGAACACATCGCCATATAGCGCTGCGGCACTCCTAGCGGCTCTGTGAAATAACAGAGTTCGCACATATTGCCACAGCGCATTGCGGTGTTTATTTTGGCGATTTTGGGGATAACAGAGTTCGCGTCTTGTGCCATTTTACTAGCAGCAGTTCTCATGCCGTGGACCCCGGGCTGCAACAACCCCTACCTATACATTTGGGGCATTGCAAACCTATATACTAGCGCCAGTCTGCTTAATGCGGATGACCAGGTCTATGCAGACCCTAGCTGGAGGGTGCGTCTTGGCGCAAACCTGCTGTGAGTTACCCAGTGTGTTCAGGCTGTAGCGTGCTGCAGCCAGTTTGGTTCTGCCACCTCTGCCCCTATATTATCCCACCTCCCGCTTCCTGACAAGTTTGCCGGTGACAGCAAGCAATGTCGGGGATTCGTGAGTCAGTGCTCTATACAGCTCGAGCTTCTGGCTGCACGTTTCCCCACGGATTGGGCACAAGTGGGTTTTGTACTCTCTCTACTCTCGGGCAGAGCGTTGGAGTGGGCAACGCCGCTGTGGGAGTGTGACGATCGTGTGGTGCGGAGTGCTCCTCGTTTCCTGGAGGCTCTCAAAAAGGTCTTTTTAGGACCTCAGGTCACCCACGATACGGCGCTACAACTGCTGGCATTGGCACAGGGTTCGTCTTTGGTCAGTCAGTTTTCCGTCCAGTTTCGGACTCTGGCCTCAGAGCTAGACTGGTCGGATAAAGTTCTTATTCCAGTCTACTGGCGAGGACTGGCTGACCATGTTAAAGATGCTTTGGCTACCAGGGAGATTCCCGCCACACTGGAGAAGCTTATCTCCATATCTACCCGCATCGACCTCCGTTTTCACGAGCGGAGGTTGGAGCGGGCCCAGTGTAGGCAGAGGATTCGGTTGGCTCCCACTTTTGCCAAACCTCTCGAATCCCCCAATCTGGCGTCCGAACCTCAAAAGGCCACAGAGGTTCCTCATGCAGGACCTAAGTCTCGGACAGTCCGAGTATCCATGGTCTGTAACCTTTGTCAGCAGACAGGACACTATGCCAACAAATGTCTACAGCGATCGGGGAAGCGATCGCGTCTAGTGGCCCTGGGAGGAGGTTCACTAGAGACAGCGGCATTTTCTTCCAAGATGACACTTAAAGGGACAATCACTGTAGGCACTTCCACTCTCACCGCCGACCTTTGACTCAGGAGCAGAGGGGAACTTCATGTCCTCTAACTTTGCTCGCCGTCATGCAATACCTCTGGTGGCGCTTGACAAATCAGTGACTGTCCGGGTAGTGAATGGGTCGACATTGCCCTCACAAATTACACACCAGACTGTTCTAGTTGCATTGTTTGTATCTCCTTCCCATCAGGAACTTATTTCCCTACTCGTCCTTCCCGAGGGAATAGACGAGATCCTACTAGGTATACCTTGGCTCTGTTTCCACTCCCCACATATAGAGTGGACTTTGGGTAGGATACTGGGTTGGAGTGATGCATGTAGAGGCAGATGTGTCAGGAGTTGCGTTCAGGTTACCACTACTGAGTTACCCGCAGATCTTACTCCACTTCCCAAGTGCTACTGGTCATATGCAGACGTGTTCTCCAAGAAGGCTGCGGAGACTCTTCCATCTCATCGCCCCTATGACTGTCCTATCGACCTCTTGCCTGGCGCAGAACCTCCTCGGGGAAGGGTCTATCCCCTCTCTTTTCCTAAGACAGAGGCCATGTCGCAATATATTCAGGAGAACCTGGCAAGAGGGTTTATTAGGAAGTCGGTGTCACCAGCAGGGGCGGGATTCTTCTTCTTTCAGAAGAAGAACGGAGAATTACGTCCGTGTATTGATTACAGGGGTCTTAACGCCATCACCGTTAAAAACAAGTACCCGTTGCCCCTGATTTCTGAGCTCTTTGATAGGCTTCGGGGAGCAAGGTATTCACTAAACTAGATCTGCGCGGTGCTTATAACCTGATTCGCATCCGTGAGGGGGACGAATGGAAGACGGCTTTTAATACCAGGGATGGGCATTACGAATATCTGGTGATGCCCTTTGGGCTCTGTAATGCCCCAGCCGTTTTCCAAGACTTTGTCAATGACATCTTCCGGGATATGCTCTCCACCTCGGTCGTAGTCTATCTGGATGATTACTCATCTTCTCTCCAGATATTGACTCTCACCGGAGAGATGTCTGCAGAGTTTTCGACCTCTTACGGGCTAATTCCCTTTATGCTAAGTTAGAGAAATGTATGTTTGAGCTGGAGTCTTTACCTTTCCTTGGTTATATCATCTCAACCAGGGATTGGCTATGGATCCGGCCAAACTACAGGCTGTGATGGACTGGCAGGAACCCCACTCTCTTAAAGCGGTGCAGCGCTTTATGGGGTTCATTAATTACTATCGCCAGTTCATTCCCCATTTCTCTACCTTGGTAGCTCCCTTGGTAGCCCTCACCAAGAAGGGAGCAAATCCCAAATTGTGGTCGGTAGAGGTCTCCAAGGCTTTCACTTCTATTAAGTCTCATTTTGCTAGCGCTCCCATCCTACATCGCCCCGATGTTGATAAGCCATTTTTATTGGAGGTGGATGCCTCATCCGCTGGTGCTGGAGCAGTCCTCTTCCAAAAGGATGCTCAAGGTCGGAAGCATCCTTGCTTCTTCTTCTCTAAGACCTTCACATCAACGGAGAGGAATTATTCCATCGGGGATAGGGAGTTGCTAGCCATGAAGTTGGCCTTCTCTGAGTGGAGACATCTGTTGGAGGGGGCCCGCTTTCCCTTCCAAGTCTTCACCAACCGCAAAAATTTGGTGTATCTGCAGACAGCCCAGAGGCTTAACTCTCACCAGACCAGATGGTCTCTGTTCTTCTCCCGGTTTAATTTCACACTCCATTTCCTCTCGGGAAAGAAGAACATTCGTGCCGACGCTCTCTCTCGCTCTGTGGTGTCCTCTGAGGAGGAGGTGGAGAAACCTCAGCTTATTGTTCCACAGAGAGCCTGAGAACAGTGGCCCCGGTTTTGCTAGAGTCTGTGCCCCGGGCAAGACTTTTGTGCCTACCAATTTGCGACCGGAGGTACTCTCTTGGGCACATTCGTCCAGGGTGGGTGGACACTTTGGGGCAAAGAGGATATCTGAATTGCTGGCGAGGACATACTGGTGGCCGCATATGGTCCGTGATGTTGGGGACTATGTTCGGGCGAGTGTCTCCTGCACCAAGAATAAGTCTCCACGACAACGGCCAGCTGGGTTACTTTACCCTTTGCCGGTGGCTGACAGGCCCTGGGAGATGGTTGGGATGGACTTTGTGGTGGGCTTGCCCAAGTCTCGGGGTTGCACCATCATTTGGGAAATCACCGACCATTTCTCCAAAATGGTGCATCTAGTGCCGCTACCACGGTTACCTTCTGCACGGGCTCTGGCAGCGTTGTTCGTTAGGCACATCTTCCGTTTACACGGCATGCCGGACAAGATTGTCAGTGACCGAGGTCCCCAATTTGCGTCTCGGTTCTGGAGAGAGCTTTGTCGTCTACTCAGTATTGAGTTAAATCTCTCTTCAGCGTACCATCCTGAGACGAATGGGTTGGTAGAGAGGGCCAACCAGACCTTGGTCACCTATCTACGACATTTTGTCTCTGCCAGGCAGGATGACTGGGCATCCTTGCTACCATGGGCTGAGTTTGCACTAAACAATGCTGTGGCTGTCTCCACCGGACAGACTCCATTCCTCCTGAACTACGGTCAGCATGCGAGGGTTCCGGTGCCCATGCCTGTGTCTTCCGCCAACTCCAGGGTGGCAGACTGGGCTGTGGAGGCACGGGACATTTGGGACTGTACCCAGGATGCCATTCAGGTGTCCAAGGAGAGGATGAGGTCCTCCGCCGACGCACATCGGCGCCCCGCTCCAACATTTGCTCCTGGGGACTTGGTGTGGCTCTCCGCCCGTAACATTAGGCTGCGAGTTGAGTCTACTAAGTTGGCACCCCGCTAACTGGGTCCTTTCAAGGTCCTCGAGCAGGTTAACCCTGTGGTATACCGTTTGGCTCTTCCACCACGCCTGGGTATCTCCGACACCTTTCACGTATCCCTCTTGAAACCCGTGCTCATGTTCCGGTTTTCCGAGTCATCTGCCGGGACATCGGGTTCGTCTACAGATGACCATGAGGTGAATGCCATCGTAGGGTGTAAGGTGGTACGGGGCAAAAGATTTTATTTGGTGGATTGGAGGGGTTATGGGCCTGAGGATAGGTCCTGGGAGCCTGCCAAGCACGTTCACGCTCCGCAGCTCATTGCTGCTTTTGAAAGCAGAGAGGCCCAGAGAAGGGGGGCCCTAGGAGTGGGGTAATGTTAGGGGTCGAGTTTCCACTTCTGCACAAGGGGAATCTCGAGCCATTCCGGCTGCGGTCTCCCATTCGTATCCGGCCGCAGTGGACTCTGCTCACCTTAGACGTCGGTCCCAGCGTCTCGCCCAGTCTGGCAGTGTGCAGAGGATTACTGCTGCTCCTCCAGACTCTGCTATTGTGGCCAGTACTGTTTAGCGGCGAGCAGATGTCTTTAGGACAAAGTCCTTGTTTTTCCCTTCTGAGCATGCCCAGGGTGAGATCTCTCATTGGAGATCAGGGGTCACATGCTCAGGTACTTCAGCAGCTCCTATTGGTCTGCCAGGAAGGTCCTGTGACTACTCGTGTTCTGGAACAGGTTTCATTGGTCCTTGTTTCTGGCAGGTCCTGTAGCTGTTATTATAAAAGGGTGGCAATGCTGAGCCGCCATGCGCTAGTATCAACCATTATATGCTTTGCGCCAGTGTGGTCATGCGTGTGTGTGGTTAGGGCCCCAGCTGAAATAAGCCCATAGAATACCAACTTAACCGGTGAGGAGTTTGGTATGCTAGCTGGTCAGGGTCTGTGTCCTAGATGCCCTAGATTACTGGCATAACCGGTGAGGAGTTTGATTGCCGTATTCAGGGTCTGGCGTTCAGACGCCATCGATTGCGGGTGACTCCCGCGAGGACATTAGCGCATGATCACGTTCTATGTTCGCTTAGCACTTACTGTGTACCTGGGTGCCTGACAGGACACAGAACTTTTTCTCAGCGGCTCTGTGATGTAACAGGGTTCGCTTTCATCGCTAGACAGCGCCCTAGCGTGTTTATTTTGTGACTCAGTTGTGTTCAGTGAGTTCGCACACATCGCCATATAGCGCTGCGGCACTCCTAGCGGCTCTGTGAAATAACAGAGTTCGCACATATTGCCACAGCGCATTGCGGTGTTTATTTTGGCGACTCTGCGGGATAACAGAGTTCGCGTCTTGCACCATTTTACTAGCAGCATGCTCCGCCTGCACGGTGGGCCCGTGGTTCAAACGCACCTCCCTACCTCATACATTTGGTGCGTTCCGCAGACCCTAACAATAGGAAACATGCATACAAGGATAGGCGATAAGGAGACATGCATACCAGACAGTGATGGGGAGCCATGCATACAAGGACAGTAATGAGGGAGCCATGAATACCTGGCTTATATTCGAGTCAATAAGCTTACTCCGTTTTTCGTGGCAGAATTAGGTGCATTGGCTTATACTCGGGTCGGCTTATACTAGAGCATATACGATATATACATACATATCTATATGTATAAAGCTGAGTGTATTTTGTTTATAACTGTAGTTACTATGCCCGTGCAATGCCGGACTCTTCAGCTAGTGTATATATATATTTTTTTATATATATATATGGGCGTGGTTGATGGGCATACATGAATTGTCCAATCTGTACACTAAGAACCTTCATTTTTCATCTATTACTGTAAGCAAAATAATTTTTTTTTGAAAAAAATTTTTTTTAATTTTTAGTTTAATCTAAATTGAATGTTTTTCTGTGTTTTCACATGGCCTACATTCATGCACATGTGCTGCTTTGTTCTTTTTTGTCTATATTATGCAGTCTTCACAGCTTTCAATTGTTCATACTAGGAGGTGCTTATTGATTTTTCGTTGCTTATTTAAGTAACTGGACGCAGGCTGCCTCCAGTTTCATAGAATCATAGAATGGTAGAGTTGGAAGGGACCTCCTGGGCCATCTGGTCCAACCCCCTGCTCAAAGCAGGATTCTCTAAATCATCCCAGACAGATGTCTATCCGCCTCTGTTTGAAGATTTCCATTGAAGGAGAACTTACCACCTCTCGTGGCAGCCTGTTCCACTCACTGATCACCCTCACTGTCAAAAAGTTTTTTCTAATATCTAATCTGTGTCTCCTCCCATTCAGTTTCATCCCATTGCTTCTAGTCTTTCCTTGCGCAAATGAGAATAAAGATGACCTTCTACAATGTGACAGCCCTTGAGATATTTGTAGACAGCTATTAAGTCTCCTCTCAGTCTTCTTTTTTGCAAGCTAAACATTCCCAAATCCTGCAACCGTTCCTCATAGGACATGGTTTGCAGACCGTTCACCATTCTGGTGGCTCTTCTCTGAACTTGCTCACAGTTTGATCTTGCACTCCTCCCATTGGCCTTGCAAGTGCCACAATCAGTTCTACCAGCCCATAAATTGTAGCCCAGGAGAGACATGTTTGTCCAAAGTTGTAGGCTGGTGGCCCAGAAGTGGCTTGTAGTGTAGAGCAGGGACCCATCAGAGGGAGGTCACCTTGCCATGGTTGATGGGCATACATGAATAGGCCAATTTGTGCGCTAAGAACCTTCATTTTTCATCTATTACTGTAAGTAAAAAAAAAATGTTTTGAACATTTTTTTCAAAATTTTGAGTTTAATCTAAATTGAATGTTTTTCTGTTTTTTCACATGGCCTAGATTCATGCACATGTGCTGCTTTGTTGTTTTTTGTCCCTCTATATAATAATATATATAGCTATTTCTTCAGCTTTTAATTAGTTCTATGACATCCCATGTTTTAAAATTGACTAGCTGAATCTTTTTAAGCACCATGTAAAAAAGGAGGTCAATTTTCCCTGTATGACTCATTAGTCAGAGGAGCAGCTGGGTCAGGAGTTGAAGAGGGCAATGACTCAGGCAGGGAAAAAGAGACTTCCTGTATCTACACAGAGCAGAGAAAGGAGAAGAATTAGCTGTGTAGAAAGTCAAAATGAGTAACTGTAATCACAGAGTGGTATATGATATGGTGATTGCATTTTATTAAGATAAAAACTTTGAAGGGAGTGCTTCTTTCAGTATTGAAAAAAATTGAAAAAACTCATAGCAAAGACCAAAGAACAATACTGATGATAAAGTAAATGTATCGCTAAATTATTAATCATCCAAAGCACAAAATCCATGTGTTTTTCCTATCCATAAAAATAATGTTATATGTTACACATAAAAATAATGCCCTTCTGGACAAAGTAATAGAAAGGCAATACTTATCACTAAGATGAGCAACTTTGGCTCCGGGAGGGTCGAGTCGGGTTTTGGACCATACGACTTCTCAAAAGTCGAGTCTAACGAAGTCGGCCGACTAACGGAAAAGGTCGAGTCAGAGTCGAAAATCCGACCCCAATGCAAGTCAATGGGGAATAAAAGTCGGCGGTGAGTGGAGGACAGTAAACACACCTTCAGTGCCCATTTCAATGCCATCGACATCAATTCTTATTACTTAAGCTTGTCAACCTTAATTTACTTTATAATAATAGTAACGCATTGAAAACTGGGGGTTATTTGGCTAAAATTGTGGGGGAGGCAGTGCTGTCTCCAGGTTTTAATGCTCCAAATGTAATGGTCCCCATATATAATGCTCCATATATAATGGGCTCCATGTGATGCTCTATATACAATGTGCCCCATATGATAATCCAGTAAATGATGTGCCCCATGGATGATGCTCCAGTGTATGATTGGCCTATATAATGCTCCATATATAATGGGCCCCATATGATGCTCCAGTATATGATGGACCCCATGTATGATGCTCCAGTGTATGATGGGCCTATATAATGCTCCATATATAATGGGCCCCATTTGATGCTCCAGTGTATAATGGGCCCTATCTATGATGCTCAAGAGTATGATGGGCCACATATATAATTCTCCAGTGTATAATGCTCCCCATATATTGCTCCAACCATTTAAAAAAATGAAATACCTCTCCTCGCTGGGCACTGCTCTACTCTGACTCCTCAGTCGTCCATCTTCCAGCTCTCTGCACTGTGACTGTTCAGGAAGAGGGCGCACAGACGTGACGTCATCGTGCTCTCTGACCTGAATGTCACTGTCAGGAAACGCGGAAGACGTCACAGCGGTGGAGCAGGGAGAGGTAACTATTGCAAGTGTGGGGCCCTGAGCAAGCAGGGGGGGCACACTCATGGCACCGGGAACTGGCAGAGGGCCCCTCAGAGTACTCCGTTGTCTCTGACGGCGAGTGAGACCCCCACCTACTCAGGGCTCCGGATTGCGGGTGCGCCAGGTGCTGAAGCCGGCCCTGGGAGGGGTACAGCCCAGTTAGGGAGGTGGAAAAACTGGCATATTTTGAGGTGTAGGCTGGACGTTCAACAGCTGTAAATGGAGGAATTGGAGAAGTTGGAGGAAGAGGAGGACAAAGCGAGCCATTTTGCTGGCAACCTATGTGTCATCAGGGGAAGGTGGTCAAAATACTTTGAAACCGAGGCATGGTTCATTTTAATGAAGGTGAGATCACCTACATTTGGGTCGACAGCCGGGTCCTTCTTTCTGTCAGGATTGATCCAGCAGCACTGAAGACTCTTTCTGATAGCACACCCCAGCAAGCGAACTCGTGTAAGGCATATTGTGCCTAATCAGGCCAGGTGTTGAGTTTACAGGCCCAATAGTCAAAGGGGAATGAACTATGAGGGGGAACATCGATAGGGAGGAGAGGTAATTTTGAACCATAGTTTGTTAGGGTTCGATTTCCCGCTGCTGCACAAGGGGAGTCTCGAACTCGTCCCGCTGCGGTCTCCCATTCGTCTCCGGTCGCAGTGGAGCCTGCTCAGCAGAGACGTCGGTCCAGGCGTCTTGCCCACTCCACTACTGGGCAGTGACTTGATGCTGCCTTTCCTGGATCTGCTATTATAGCCAGTGCTAGAGCAGCCGTCTTTGAGACGAAGTCCTGCGTTTTCCCATCTGAGCATGCCCAGGGTGAGATCTCTCGTTGGAGATCAGGGGTCACATGTTCAGGTGCTGCAGCGGCTCCTATTGGTCCAGCCAGGAAGGTCATGTAGCTACGTGTGTTTGTAACGGCTTCTCATTGGTCCTTGTTCCTGGAAGGTCCTGTAGCTGTTGCTATAAAAGGGTAGCATGGCTGGGCCGCCATGCGCTAATATCAACCATTGTATGCTATGCGCCAGTATGGTCATGCGTGTGTGTGGTTAGGGACCCGGCTGAAATAAGCCACTAGAATACCGACTTAATCGGTGAGGAGTTTGGTGTGCTAGTTGGTCAGGGTCGGTGTCCTAGATGCCCTAGATTACCGGCATAACCGGTGAGGAGTTTGATTGCCGTATTCAGGGTCTGGCGTTCAGGCGCCATAGATTGCGGGTGACTCCCGCGAGGACATTAGCGCATGACCACGTATTATGCTCACTAGCAATTAACCGTGTACCTGAGAGCTTGACAGGACACGGTACTTTTTCTCAGCGGCTCTGTGACGTAACAGGGTTCGCTTTTGACGCTAGACAGCGCCCTAGCGTGTTTACTTTGCGGCTCACTAAAGCTAAGTGAGTTCGCACCTATCGCCATATAGCGCTGTGGCATCCCGTTAGCGGCTCTGGGATTAACAGAGTTCGCACTTACTGCCACAACGCGCTACGGCGTTTATTTTTAGCGACTCTGCGGGATAACAGAGTTCGCTACTTTCGCCATCTTATTAGCAGCGGGCTTCGCCTGCACGGTGGACCCCGGGCTGCGAACGCACCTCTCTATTATATATATTAGGTGCGTTCCGCAGACCCTAACATAATATTAGCGCCAGGGTCTGGCTAGTAAAATGGCGGATGACCAGCGTCTAAGGCAGTACATCCAGCAGCTGGAGGGAAGGTTGGCGGCTCTTGAGCGCACAACCTCAGCTGTGGATGTTACCGCAGTCGCTGTTCAGGCTGCTAGCGTGCTGCAGCCAGGTTGTCCTCTGCCACCCCTGCTCCGACTATTTCCCGCCTCCCACTTCCAGACAAGTTTACCGGTGATAGTAAACAATGTCGGGGTTTCGTCAGTCAGTGCTCCATACATCTAGAGCTTTTGGCTGCACGTTATCCCACGGAGCGGGCGAAAGTGGGTTTTATCATATCCCTTTTGTCGAGCAGGGCGTTGGAGTGGGCAACGCCGTTATGGGAGCGCGATGATCGTGTGATGCAGAGTGCTCCTCTCTTCTTGGACACTCTTAAACAGGTCTTTTTAGGACCTCGTGTCACCCACGATACGGCTCTTCAACTGTTGACTATCACCCAGGGTTCATCCATGGTCAGCCAGTTTGCCGTCCAATTTCGGACTCTGGTCTCTGAGCTGGATTGGCCAGATAAAGTCCTTATACCCATGTACTGGAGGGGACTGGCAGACCATGTGAAGGACGCCTTGTCCACCAGGGAGATTCCTGCCACACTGGAGGAGCTCATTACCATATCTACCCGCATCGACCTTCGTTTTAACGAGCGGAGGTTGGAGCGGGCCCAGTGTAGGCAGAGGTTCCGGCTGGCGCCCACCTTCGCCAGACCTCTGGAATCTTCCATTCAGGCGCCCGATTCCCCTGAGGCCATGGAGATTTCTCGAGTGAGATCTAAGTCTCGGACCACTCGAGTATCCGTGGTCTGTAGTGTGTGCCAGCAGACAGGACATTATGCCAACAAATGTCCACAGCGATCGGGGAAGCGATCGCGTCTAGTGGTCCTGGGAGGAGGTTCACTAGAGACAGCGGCATTTTCCTCCAAGTTGACACTTAAAGGGACAATCACTGTAGGCACTTCCACTATCGCCGCCGACCTTTGCGTGGACTCAGGAGCAGAGGGGAACTTCATGTCCTCTGACTTTGCTCGCCGTCATGCAATACCTCTGGTGGCTCTTGACAAATCAGTGACTGTCCGGGTAGTGAATGGGTCAACATTGCCCTCACAAATTACACACCAGACTGTTCCACTTGCATTGTTGGTATCTCCTTCCCATCAGGAACTTATTTCCCTACTCGTCCTTCCCGAGGGATTAGACGAGATCCTACTAGGTATACCTTGGCTCCGTTTCCACTCCCCACATATAGAGTGGACTTCGGGTAGGATACTGGGTTGGAGTGATGCATGTAGAGGCAGATGTGTCAGGAGTTGCGTTCAGGTTACCACTACTGAGTTACCCCAGATCTTACTCCACTCCCCAAGTGCTACTGGTCATATGCAGATGTGTTCTCCAAGAAGGCTGCTGAGACTCTTCCACCTCATCGCCCCTATGACTGGCCTATCGACCTCTTGCCTGGCGCAGAACCTCCTTGGGGAAGGGTCTATCCCCTCTCTCTTCCTGAGACAGAGGCCATGTCGCAATATATTCAGGAGAACCTGGCAAGAGGGTTTATTAGGAAGTCGGTGTCACCGGCTGGGGCGGGATTTTTCTTTCTACAGAAGAAAAATGGAGAATTGCGTCCGTGTATTGATTACCGGGGTCTTAACGCCATCACCGTTAAAAACAAGTACCCGTTGCCCTTGATTTCGGAGCTATTTGATAGGCTTCGGGGAGCAAGGGTATTCACTAAGTTAGATCTGCGCGGTGCGTATAACCTGATTCGCATCCGTGAGGGGGACGAATGGAAGACGGCTTTCAATACCAGGGACGGGAATTACGAATATCTGGTGATGCCCTTTGGGCTCTGTAATGCTCCAGCCGTTTTCCAAGACTTTGTCAATGACATCTTCCGGGATATGCTCTCCACCTCGGTCGTAGTCTATCTGGATGATATACTCATCTTCTCTCCAGATATTGACTCCCACCGCAGAGATATATCAAAAAACTGACCGGCACATCCAAACTTAGATTCAGTGTGAACAGGTGCTAAACCTAGAGTCACCAACTCATATACATACAAGAAGAAAAGGTAGCACACTGTAGCGCTATAGCTTGCAAACACGAAATATGAAAAATATGAAAAATGAATTACATCATTACCTTAGAAATATGAAAAATTGAGAAGTCTTAGCGCATAAGATGGCCAAATTATGTGAGCCTGATAGCCACGTCAAGGCTCTTCTCGTATATCAGGTCCCTAACTAATGCCTATCCTCGCTTTAGAAAAGTCTGTCTGCATGGGAACCTGTTATGTTTCGGTAGCTGAGGAGTGCAGGTAAAAAAGGCAATACACCAGAGCAGTTGGAATCTATGGGATTGCAGTACCCTGACTAACCACCACAACTAGAGGCAGCCGTGGAGCGTTCCTACGTTGGTCCTAGACGCCTCGTCACAGCCTGAGAAACTAACTACACCTAAAGATGGAAATAGGAAAGCTATCTGCCCCGGAGCAGAACCCCAAAGATAATAGAAATCCCCCAAACATGTAATGGCGGTTAGACAAGAGGAAATACTGACACAGAAAGAAAATAGAATGAGCAAACGCTGGGGCCCAAACTATCTAAATAGAAAAGGACAGGAAGGGTACTTACTGCAATCCCAGAAAACCCTGAAAAACACCAACTCTACTAATTTCAAAATCACCTGAGATCACACGACCTCTACCACCTAAATTAGCTCTCTGGTGTAACAAAATCAAAACAGCAGCCACTGAAAAAACTGGAAAAAGCAAAAGACAAAACTCAGTGGCTGAACTAAACTGAGAAGGCAGAAGCCCCCGGAGGGGACCCAGAAGGCCCCAAAGAAGTGCAGGACAAAATGCAAAAATATAGCAACAACACAAAAGAAGAAAAATTCTTATCTGGTAGCAGGAGATGCAGACACGACACAGCAGGCTACAAGGGAAACTGGAAAGAAGGATTCAGACCAGAACAATTGATCACCGGCAACCCTGATGGGAAAATGACTCCCTTATATAAGACCAGTCAGTAACACCTGATTCCCAGTCCTCACAATCTTCACCAGTACCGCTTGTAACCACCAGAGGGAGCCTCTGCTCAGAACTCATCTCAAACCATTCACAACAGTACCCCCCCTTGAGGAGGGGTCACCGAACCCTCATTTGAGCAACCAGGTCAGTCAGGATGAGTTCTATGATACGCACGGATAAGTCTCCTAGCATGGATGTCCGAAGCAAACACCCAAGAATTGTCTTCCTGACCATAACCTCTCCATTTAACCAAATACTGGAGTTTCCGTCTAGAAAAACGAGAATCCAATATTTTCTCAACCACATACTCCAGATTGCCCTCAACCAAAACAGGGTCAGGAGGCACAGCAGCAGGAACCACTGGCTCAACAAACCTCTTCAACAAGGACTTGTGGAACACGTTATGGATCTTAAATGTCCCTGGAAGAAGCAAACGAAAAGAAACAGGATTAATAATCTCCATGATCTTATAAGGTCCAATGAACCTAGGCTTAAATTTAGGAGATGCTACTCTCATAGGAATATTCTTTTAGGACAACCAGACCAAGTCCCCCACTCTAAACCGAGGACCATCAGTCCTATGCCGGATAGCAAACCGCTGGGCCTTCTCCTGAGAGAGGGACAACCTCTCCACTACCTGGTCCCAAATCTGTTGCATACGCTCCACAACAGAGTCGACACCTGGACAGACAGAAGCCTCCGTCTGTCCTGAAGAAAATCGAGGGTGAAACCAGAATTACAGAAAAAAACCGGCACCTAAGGGTGAAGAGGATGGTCTGATATGACCCTTCTCCAATGATTCCTTGATATAAGACCGCATAGCGTCATGTTCAGGTACAGACAAGTTAAAAAGGCGACCTTTAGGGAATTTACTACCCGGCACTAATTCAATAGCGCAGTCATAGCTCCTATGGGGAGGCAAGGATGCAGATTTACTTTCGCTAAACACATCAGAAAAATCAAACAAAAAGTCAGGAACATCCTGAGCCTGGGGGGAGGCAGAAAAAACAGGAGTGTTGGTATTAACACATTGGCAGCCCCAACTGGCCACAGACACAGACTTCCAATCCAAAACAGGATTATGAGACTGCAACCAAGGGAAACCCAGCACGATAATGTCATGCAGATTATATAGAACCAAAAATTTGCAGCACTCCTGGTGATCAGGTTCAACCCTCATTATCACCTGAGTAGAAAACTGGGGTTTATTCTCAGCCAAAGGGGTAGAATCGATCCCAGTAGGGGAATAGACTTCTGTAGGGGTATCAAGGGGAACCCACAACGTTTAGCAAAATCATAATCCATCAGGTTAATAGCTGCTCCAGAATCAACGAAAGCCTGAGCAGAAAATGAGGACAGAGAGCATATCAGAGTGACAGTTAATAAAAACTTAGTCTGAACACTACCCAAGACAACTGAGCGTGCAAAACGTCTTCCCCGCTTAGGGCAGACTGAAATAGCATGAGAGGCATCACCACAGTAGAAACATAACCCATTGCGCTTTCGAAACTCATGACGCTGTGCCCAGACACCACTCTATCACACTGCATGGTTTCAGGAGCTGGTTCACAAGGCAACACCATTCCACGCATACTTCTCCGCTCACGCAAACGTCTGTCAATTTGAATCGCTAATGACATAGAATCATTGAGACCAGAGGGGACAGGGAATCCCACCATAACATCCTTTACATTATCTGACAGACCCTTCCGGAAAAGGGCCGCCAAAGCGTCGTCATTCCATTTTGTCAGGACTGCCCACCTACGGAATCTCTGACAGTATAACTCAGCCTCATCAAGCCCTGATTTAATGCCAACAAGGCTTTTTCAGCTTGATCAGTGACATTAGGCTCATCGTACAATAACCCAAAGCCTGAAAAAACGCATCAACATCACTCAAAAAAGGATCCCCAGGTATCAGAGAAAAAGCCCAATCCTGAGGATCGCCGCGCAGGAGAGAGATGATAATTTGAACCTGCTGCGCTGCGTTTCCTGAGGACTTAGATTTTAAGGCAAAAAACAATTTACAATTATTTTTGAAATTCTGAAACTTAGCTCGATCCCTAAAAACAAATCTGGCATGGGGATCCTAGGTTCCACAACAGGCAACCCAGCAAGATATGCAGCAATACTCCGAACCTCAGTGGCAAGCTGATCCACACGGCCAGACAACTGTGCAAACTCCATTGGGAGAAAAGATCCTCCCCAGCACCCAGAGATACAGAGGGAAAAAAAAAAAAAAATGCAACAAACAGAAAAATATCTCTGGCAACTCTGACAACCTTTTTTCTATCACAATATTGTTTCCCTTCTGTGAGTACCATACAATTTTCAATTTCAAGGGCCGGTGATACTGTTATGTTTCGGTAGCTGAGGAGTGCAGGTAAAAAAGGCAATACACCAGAGCAGTTGGAATCTATGGAATTGCAGTACCCTGACTAACCACCACAACTAGAGGCAGCCGTGGAGCGTTCCTACGTTGGTCCTAGACGCCTCGTCACAGCCTAAGAAACTAACTACACCTAAAGATAGAAATAGGAAAGCTATCTGCCCCGGAGCAGAACCCCAAAGATAATAGAAATCCCCCAAACATGTAATGGCGGTTAGACAAGAGGAAATACTGACACAGAAAGAAAATAGAATGAGCAAACGCTGGGGCCCAAACTATCTAAATAGAAAAGGATAGGAAGGACACTTACTGCAATCCCAGAAAACCCTGAAAAACACCAACTCTACTAATTTCAAAATCACCTGAGATCACACGACCTCTACCACCTAAATTAGCTCTCTGGTGTAACAAAATCAAAACAGCAGCCACTGAAAAAACTGGAAAAAGCAAAAGAACAAAACTCAGTGGCTGAACTAAACTGAGAAGGCAGAAGCCCCCGGAGGGGACCCAGAAGGCCCCCAAAGAAGTGCAGGACAAAATGCAAAAATATAGCAACAACACAAAAGAAGAAAAATTCTTATCTGGTAGCAGGAGATGCAGACATGACACAGCAGGCTACAAGGGAAACTGGAAAGAAGGATTCAGACCAGAACAATTGATCACCGGCAACCCTGATGGAAAAATGACTCCCTTATATAAGACCAGTCAGTAACACCTGATTCCCAGTCCTCACAATCTTCACCAGTACCGCTTGTAACCACCAGAGGGAGCCTCTGCTCAGAACTCATCTCAAACCCATTCACAACAGGAACCTATGAATCCTCTTTTCAGACTAAAATCTACATCTCTGTGGAGGGGTGATGAACCTGCTGTAATTAAAAGGCCTGTGACCACCAGGTGGAGTGCTCAGACAGAAGGTAAATGAATACATATCAAAAAACTGACCGGCACATCCAAACTTAGATTCAGTGTGAACAGGTGCTAAACCTAGAGTCACCAACTCATATACATACAAGAAGAAAAGGTAGCACACTGTAGCGCTATAGCTTGCAAACACGAAATATGAAAAATATGAAAAATGAATTACATCATTACCTTAGAAATATGAAAAATTGAGAAGTTTTAGCGCATAAGATGGCCAAATTATGTGAGCCTGATAGCCACATCAAGGCTCTTCTCGTATATCAGGTCCCTAACTAATGCCTATCCTCGCTTTAGAAAAGTCTGTCTGCATGGGAACCTATGAATCCTCTTTTCAGACTAAAATCTACATCTCTGTGGAGGGGTGATGAACCTGCTGTAATTAAAAGGCCTGTGACCACCAGGTGGAGTGCTCAGGCAGAAGGTAAATGAATACATATAAAAAAACTGACCGGCACATCCAAACTTAGATTCAGTGTGAACAGGTGCTAAACCTAGAGTCACCAACTCATATACATACAAGAAGAAAAGGTAGCACACTGTAGCGCTATAGCTTGCAAACACGAAATATGAAAAATATGAAAATGAATTACATCATTACCTTAGAAATATGAAAAATTGAGAAGTCTTAGCGCATAAGATGGCCAAATTATGTGAGCCTGATAGCCACGTCAAGGCTCTTCTCGTATATCAGGTCCCTAACTAATGCCTATCCTCGCTTTAGAAAAGTCTGTCTGCATGGGAACCTATGAATCCTCTTTTCAGACTAAAATCTACATCTCTGTGGGGGGTGATGAACCTGCTGTAATTAAAAGGCCTGTGACCACCAGGTGGAGTGCTCAGGCAGAAGGTAAATGAATACATATCAAAAAACTGACCGGCACATCCAAACTTAGATTCAGTGTGTCACCAACTCATATACATACAAGAAGAAAAGGTAGCACACTGTAGCGCTATAGCTTGCAAACACGAAATATGAAAAATATGAAAAATGAATTACATCATTACCTTTTTGCTACCTTTTCTTCTTGTATGTATATGAGTTGGTGACTCTAGGTTTAGCACCTGTTCACACTGAATCTAAGTTTGGATGTGCCGGTCAGTTTTTTGATATGTATTCATTTACCTTCTGCCTGAGCACTCCACCTGGTGGTCACAGGCCTTTTAATTACAGCAGGTTCATCACCCCTCCACAGAGATGTAGATTTTAGTCTGAAAAGAGGATTCATAGGTTCCCATGCAGACAGACTTTTCTAAAGCGAGGATAGGCATTAGTTAGGGACCTGATATACGAGAAGAGCCTTGACGTGGCTATCAGGCTCACATAATTTGGCCATCTTATGCGCTAAGACTTCTCAATTTTTCATATTTCTAAGGTAATGATGTAATTCATTTTTCATATTTTTCATATTTCGTGTTTGCAAGCTATAGCGCTACAGTGTGCTACCTTTTCTTCTTGTATGTATATGAGTTGGTGACTCTAGGTTTAGCACCTGTTCACACTGAATCTAAGTTTGGATGTGCCGGTCAGTTTTTTGATATGTATTCATTTACCTTCTGCCTGAGCACTCCACCTGGTGGTCACAGGCCTTTTAATTACAGCAGGTTCATCACCCCTCCACAGAGATGTAGATTTTAGTCTAAAAAGAGGATTCATAGGTTCCCATGCAGACAGACTTTTCTAAAGCGAGGATAGGCATTAGTTAGGGACCTGATATACGAGAAGAGCCTTGACGTTGCTATCAGGCTCACATAATTTGGCCATCTTATGCGCTAAGACTTCTCAATTTTTCATATTTCTAAGGTAATGATGTAATTCATTTTTCATATTTTTCATATTTCGTGTTTGCAAGCTTTAGCGCTACAGTGTGCTACCTTTTCTTCTTGTATGTATATGAGTTGTTGACTCTAGGTTTAGCACCTGTTCACACTGAATCTAAGTTTGGATGTGCCGGTCAGTTTTTTGATATGTATTCATTTAACTTCTGCCTGAGCACTCCACCTGGTGGTCACAGGCCTTTTAATTACAGCAGGTTCATCACCCCTCCACAGAGATGTAGATTTTAGTCTGAAAAGAGGATTCATAGGTTCCCATGCAGACAGACTTTTCTAAAGCGAGGATAGGCATTAGTTAGGGACCTGATATACGAGAAGAGCCTTGACGTGGCTATCAGGCTCACATAATTTGGCCATCTTATGCGCTAAGACTTCTCAATTTTTCATATTTCTAAGGTAATGATGTAATTCATTTTTCATATTTTTCATATTTCGTGTTTGCAAGCTATAGCGCTACAGTGTGCTACCTTTTCTTCTTGTATGTATATGAGTTGGTGACTCTAGGTTTAGCACCTGTTCACACTGAATCTAAGTTTGGATGTGCGGTCAGTTTTTTGATATGTATTCATTTACCTTCTGCCTGAGCACTCCACCTGGTGGTCACAGGCCTTTTAATTACAGCATGTTCATCACCCCTCCACAGAGATGTAGATTTTAGTCTGAAAGAGAATTCATAGGTTCCCATGCAGACAGACTTTTCTAAAGCGAGGATAGGCATTAGTTAGGGACCTGATATACGAGAAGAGCCTTGACGTTGCTATCAGGCTCACATAATTTGGCCATCTTATGCGCTAAGACTTCTCAATTTTTCATATTTCTAAGGTAATGATGTAATTCATTTTTCATATTTTTCATATTTCGTGTTTGCAAGCTATAGCGCTACAGTGTGCTACCTTTTCTTCTTGTATCCCACCGCAGAGATGTCTGCAGAGTCTTCGACCTCTTACGGGCTAATTCCCTTTATGCTAAGTTGGAGAAATGTATGTTTGAGCTGGAGTCTTTACCTTTCCTTGGTTATATCATCTCAACCCAGGGATTGGCTATGGATCCGGTCAAACTGCAGGCTGTGATGGACTGGCAGGAACCTCACTCTCTTAAAGCGGTGCAGCGCTTTATGGGGTTCATTAATTACTATCGCCAGTTCATTCCGCATTTCTCTACCTTGGTAGCTCCCTTGGTAGCCCTCACCAAGAAGGGAGCAAATCCCAAATTGTGGTCGGAAGAGGTCTCCACGGCTTTCTCTTCTGTTAAGTCTCATTTTGCTAGCGCTCCTATCCTACATCGCCCCGATGTTGATAAGCCTTTTTATTGGAGGTGGATGCCTCATCCGTTGGTGCTGGAGCAGTCCTCTACCAAAAGGATGCTCAAGGTCGGAAGCATCCTTGCTTCTTCTTCTCTAAGACCTTCACATCAGCGGAGAGGAATTATTCCATCGGGGATAGGGAGTTGCTATCCATGAAGTTGGCCTTCTCTGAGTGGAGACATCTGTTGGAGGGGGCCCGCTTTCCCTTCCAAGTTTTCACCGACCACAAGAATTTGGTGTATCTACAGACAGCCCAGCGGCTTAATTCTCGCCAGGCCAGATGGTCCTTGTTCTTCTCCCGGTTTAATTTCACCCTCAATTTCCTCTCGGGAGAGAAGAACATTCGTGCCGACGCTCTCTCTCGCTCTGTGGTGTCCTCTGAGGAGGAGGTGGAGGAGCCTCGGCTTATTGTCCCCGCAGAGAGCCTGAGAACAGTGGCCCCGGTTTCACTAGAGTCTGTGCCCCGGGCAAGACTTTTGTACCTACCAATTTACGACCGGAGGTACTCTCTTGGGCACATTCGTCCAGGGTTGGTGGACACTTTGGGGCAAAGAGGACATCTGAATTGCTGGCGAGGACTTATTGGTGGCCGCATATGGTCCGTGATGTTGGGGACTATGTTCGGGCGTGTGTCTCCTGCGCCAAGAATAAGTCTCCACGACAACGGCCAGCTGGGTTACTTTACCCTTTGCCAGTGGCAGACAGGCCCTGGGAGATGGTTGGGATGGACTTTGTGGTGGGCTTACCCAAGTCTCGGGGTTGCACCATCATTTGGGTAATCACCGACCATTTCTCCAAAATGGTGCATCTGGTGCCGCTACCACGGTTACCTTCTGCACGGGCTCTGGCAGCGTTGTTCGTTAGGCATGTCTTCCGTCTACACGGCATGCCGGACAAAATTGTCAGTGACCGAGGTCCCCAGTTTGCGTCTCGGTTCTGGAGAGAGCTTTGTCGTCTACTCATTGAGTTAAATCTCTCTTCAGCGTACCATCCTGAGACGAATGGGTTGGTAGAGAGGGCCAACCAGACCTTGGTCACCTATCTACGACACTTTGTCTCAGCCAGGCAGGATGACTGGGCATCCTTGCTACCATGGGCTGAGTTTGCATTAAACAATGCTGTGGCTGATTCACCGGACAGACCCCATTCCTCCTGAACTACGGTCAGCATCCGCGGGTACCAGTGCCTATGCCCGTGTCTTCCGCCGATTCCAGGGTGGCAGACTGGGCTGTGGAGGCACGGGACATTTGGGACCGCACTCAGGATGCCATTCAGGCCTCCAAAGAGAGGATGAGGTCTTCGGCCGATGCCCATCGGCACCCCGCTCCTACGTTTGCTCCGGGTGACCTAGTGTGGCTTTCTGCCCGAAACATCAGGCTACGGGTAGAGTCCACCAAGTTGGCACCTCGCTTTTTGGGCCCCTTTAAAGTTCTTGAGCAGGTGAACCCGGTAGTTTACCACCTAGCCCTTCCGCCTCGCCTTGGTATCACTGACACCTTTCACGTGTCCCTCTTGAAACCCGTGGCCATTTCCCGGTTTTCCGAGTCATCTGCCGGGACGTCGGGTTCATCTACCGACGATCATGAGGTGAACGCCATTGTTGGGTGCAAGGTGGTACGAGGAAAAAATTTTATTTGGTGGATTGGAGGGGTTATGGGCCTGAGGATAGATCCTGGGAGCCTGCCGAGCATGTTCACGCTCCGCAGCTCGTCGCTGCCTTTGAGCGCAGTGAGGCCCAGAGAAGGGGGGGTAATGCTAGGGTTCGATTTCCCGCTGCTGCACAAGGGGAGTCTCGAACTCGTCCCGCTGCGGTCTCCCATTCGTCTCCGGTCGCAGTGGAGCCTGCTCAGCAGAGACGTCGGTCCAGGCGTCTTGCCCACTCCACTACTGGGCAGTGACTTGCTGCTGCCTTTCCTGGATCTGCTATTATAGCCAGTGCTGGAGCAGCCGTCTTTGAGACGAAGTCCTGCGTTTTCCCATCTGAGCATGCCCAGGGTGAGATCTCTCGTTGGAGATCAGGGGTCACATGTTCAGGTGCTGCAGTGGCTCCTATTGGTCCGCCAGGAAGGTCATGTAGCTACGTGTGTTTGTAACGGCTTCTCATTGGTCCTTGTTCCTGGAAGGTCCTGTAGCTGTTGCTATAAAAGGGTAGCATGGCTGGGCCGCCATGCGCTAATATCAACCATTGTATGCTATGCGCCAGTGTGATCTCGGCCTTTTGGCTGCGATCGTGTGTCGCGGTCAGAGGGTGCGAGTTTTCCTGGAGTGATCCAGGGGCTTTGCTGGCAGCGTGCTGCTGATTTGCTACTGCGGTATCCGTACCGGCAGTCTGGACTGAGGATGTTCATTAAGAATACGATCCGTGTGGTGGTGGAAGGTGGTGAGAAAAACAACCTGGTGTACGTCGTTCGTGACTGTTGGAGGGAAAGGCTGGAGCCCATCGTCAGGATATCTACAGCGTCAATGAATTCCGGAGTCAAGGTACATATGATGTAACCTTTGTGAATGAGGGATGCTGTTTGACCGTCTTTGAATGGCTCAGAAGTAATAAAGGTGATCCATGCCTGGAGGGAGTGTGGGTGGAGCCCCTGTTTGGGCTCATGGAAAAAGTGGTGACTGTGACTGTGTACAACCCCTATACAGAAGTAGCACTACTGGAGCAGTTCCTGGAGCGGTACTGTGAATACGTGAAGGGAGAGGAGAAGCAGAAAAATGTCTTGGGCATTTTCAACTGCAAGTATGTGTTTCGGGTGAAATTGAAGGACCCAGGTTGTTTGGGAGGTTTCACCCACCCACCAGCGAACTTTTCAGTGGCGGGTCATAGGGGCTTCCTGTCATACCCAGGGCAGCCACTATACTGCAGGAGGTGCTTTCAGTTCGGGCACCTGCTAAACATGTGTAGCAAGGAGTTGGTTTGCCGTAATTGCAAGCAAGAGGGTCATGTGGCGGCTAGGTGTCCGATGCCTCGTGAATGTGACAGGTGTGGCAGTTCAGAGCACCTGTATAGAGACTGCCCGTTTGGTGTGCCGAGAAGGTCAACTAGAGAGGAGGAGGAAAGAAAGAGACGTGAGGAGGAGCGGAGGCGGGAGGAAGAAAGGAAGAGAGAGGAGGAGGTTAAGAGGCGGGAGGAGGAGAAGAAGCGGAGGGAAGGCGAAGTCGCCGCGCTGCAAAGCGTTGTGAGGGCGCCACCCACTCCTGCCGAGAGACGGAGGGAGAAGCGGCAGGAGGACAAGGAGGCTGAGAGAAGGAAGGAGAAGCAACAGGAGGAAAAGGAGGACAAGGAATTTTGGAAGGCCATAAGGCGAGAGGAGCGTTCATGGCCTAAAAAAGAAGTAAAAAAAGAAGTCCCAGTTGCTGAATCATGGTCAGAATGCCTGATGGATTTCGATATATCTGTGGCAGAGGAGGAGGCTGAGGTTTTAGTTCATGAGTCTGATCCGAGAAATATTGGTGCCTTCTCCTCGGAAGAGGACTCAGGAGGGTTAAAGTGTCACAGGGAGGGTGGTGGGGAAAACAGAGACATTGAGGTGGTGGAAGAAGAATGGCCCAGAGGAAGACTGGGCAGAAAAAGGCACGGGTGGAGGAGTATATGGAGGCCAGCGGCTCGGAAGGCTGCTCGGCACAAATGGTGGAGGAGGACACTGGCGGTACTGGTTAAGTACGTTTTACTTTTCCAGTAGCCAGGTAGGGTTTTTTTGTGTACATAGCTTTGCTCTTTAAGCAATGGCTATCTGTTTTTTTTGTGTGTTTTATGTAATGTGTGTCAAGTTATATCTGTAGGTTGTTTTTGTATTTTTTTTTCCTTTTTTGGCTTTTTTGGACAAGTGTTTTTTTTAAGCCTTTTGGTTTGTGTTTAGTATGGGTGTTAGAATTATATCTCAAAATGTGAGGGTTTTTAAAAATAAGTTGCGGCGTGCGGCCATTTTTGAGTTTTTTGCAGCGCAAAATGCGGAAATTTTTTGTTTACAGGAGTGTGGGATTGTGGATGGTGTGAAGGGGAGTGAATGGCCTCATGGTGCGTCTGTGTGGTCAGGGAGTGCATGTAATAGAAATGACGGTGTTGGTTTTTTGGTGAAGGGGCGTAATGTGAGTTTGTGTGACTATATGGTGATTGAGGTTGGGAGATGCGTGTTAGCAAATTTTGAGTTTAGAAATATTCGTTTTAGTGTTATTAATGTGTATGCTCCTGTGAAAAAACAGGAGCGTAAAGTTTTATTTGAAAAAATTAAGTTTTTTATTCCAGGTAGAGTGCCTGTTGTGATTGTGGGTGATATGAATGTTGATGTGGGAAAGGTGAATGTGGATGTGTCAAGGAAAGAGTTAATGGACATGGTGAGTGATTTTGGTTTGAGGGATATGCAGAGGGAGTGTAAAGTAACTCCATTGTTAAATACATTTTTTTCTGAGAGTGGGAGGGTGGCGTCTAGACTGGACTATTGTTTTGTTTCAAAAAACTTGATTGCTGTTAGTTATGCACAGGAGAGTGTGCGTTTTCAGATCATGTGTGTATGAAGTGTGAAGTGGATGTGCATACTGAGGAGGTAACTGGGAAAGGTATATGGAAGCTGAATGTGAGTTTACTGGATGGGGTGGAGGTGAGAGAGGAGTATGAGAGACATTATAAGGAGTGGTGTGAGAGCAGAAGTGAATTCAGTAATGTGTGTGAATGGTGGGATTGGGTTAAATGGAAAACCAAGGTTTTTTTAAAAAAACTTGGTTACAAGTGTGCAGCTGCTAAGAGAGAAAGGTTTGCTGGGTTGAATGCAAGATTGAGTGTGTTATATAAGCTAAGAGAGGGCGGGATGGATGTGAGTGAAGATTTGTTGAGAGTGAAAAAAGAAGTGAACGAGTTTTTTGAGAGAGAGAGGGAGGAGTATTGTGTATAGGGCTAAAATAGAGAACTTGGAAAAGAATGAGAAGTGTTCGCGGTTTTTTTTCAAGAAAGTTTTTGGAAAAAGACAGAGCATGAGTGTTTTGAATGGAGTGGATGGAAATGAAGTGAGTGGTGCGGACTTATGTGAGGAAGTGGCAAAGTTTTATGATGATTTGTATGCAGTGAAATGGAGGGATGAAGGTTTGGAGAGTGATGTGCTGAGTGTTTTGGAAAATAGATTGAATGGGATAGAAAGGGAGAGTTTGATGGGGGAGGTGACGAGTGAAGAAATATGGAAGGTGGTGTGTAGCATGGCGCTGAATAAAACGCCGGGGGATGATGGTCTCCCGGTGGAATTTTATCGTGTGATGTGGGATGTGATTGGGAAGGATTTTGTTGATGTATGTAAGTATATGTGGGCGAATGCAGAGGTGGCGAATGGTATGCGTGCAGGAGTGGTTGTGCTGTTGCCAAAAAAAGGTGATTTGAAAAATCTAAAAAACTGGAGGCCGATCACGTTGCTTAATTGTGATTATAAAATCTATGCGAAGCTTTTGGCAAATAGGATGCAGTGATGTGGTTGGGAGTGTGGTGGGTGAGGAGCAGTGTTGTTCGGTGCCTGGAAGGCGGTTACATGAGGGTGTGTGTATGCTGAGAGATTGTTTGTGGGACTGTTTGAACCGTAAGAAGGGGGTGTATGTGTTGAGTTTGGATTTTGAGAAGGCGTATGATAGGTTGGCGCATGGTTTTCTGTTTAGAGTGTTGGTGAAGATGGGTTTTCCGGCTGAGTTTGTTGAGAGAGTGAGAAGTTTGTATAAAAATATTTATAGTTGTGTTTTGTTGAATGGGAATGTAGGGGAGGAGAGTGAATGTGTTTTCCGGTGTACGGCAGGGGTGCCCATTGTCCCCTGTTGTGTTCATTTGCGCGATTGAGCCGTTGTTGTGTATGTTGAGGAAAGATAAGGTGATTCGGGGTGTGCAAGTGCCGGGGCGGGGGGGGGGAGTGGAAGGTGAATGGTTACATGGATGATGTGTGTGTTTTGTGTGATTCAGAGTGTTCGGTGCGTCGTGTGAAGTTGTTGGTATCCGTTTTTTGTGGAGCGTCTGCGTTTAAAGTGAATTGGGAGAAGACTGAATGTAAGATTTTTGGTGGGAGGACTCTGAGCAATGATATTGGGGTGAATGTGGTGAGTGGACCGATAAAGGTGCTGGGTGTGAAATTTTCAGAGAAGTTGGATGGAGAGGAAAGTTGGGTGGATGTGAGAGAGAGAGTGGAGCGCAAGTTAAATTTTTGGAAAATGAGAGATTTGACGTTTTTTGGTAAAATTTTAGTTATTAAGAGTGTGGTGTTACCAATTTTTTTGCATGTTGCGGTGGTTTTTCCACCAGGTTATATGTGTGTTAGAAGATTAAATAGGGTTTTGTTTGTATTTTTTTGGCGTTCAAGTATGGAGCGTGCAAGGAGAGAGGTTGTGATGAAGAGAATGGATAAGGGGGGGCTGGGATTCCCAAATTTGAATGTATTTTTTTGGTGTGAATATTATGGTGTTTGTATTGGGTGTGATTAGGATGGATGGGAAGTGTGCATGTATGTGCAGGTATTTGTTTGGAAGTTTTCTGTTCCGTTTGAAGTGGCGGGAAAGGGATCTAAGGTGCCCAGTGGCTTTTGAGGTGCCTGTGTGGTATGTGTGGGTTTACAAATTTTTGGTGAAGTATGAACTGTGTGATGTGGATGTGAGGTTGTTAGAGAAGAAGAAAGCGGTATATAGGATGATTGAGTGTAGAGAGATGGAATGTGGTATCTATATGGTGAGAGGAAGTGATGTGCAGAAGGTATGGAAGAAGGTACGTATGGATGGTATGACAAATAGACAGAGCGAGATTGTGTGGCAGTCATTGCATGAGGTGTTACCGGTGAGAGACTTCCAGAGAAACCGGGGTTTAGTGAGGAGTGAGATTTGTCCGAGGAGGGGATGTGGTGGGAGAGAGAGTGTGGTGCATTTGTTTTGGAATTGTCAGTATGCTAGAAATGTGATTTCAGGTTTGGGCCCGTTGTGTAAGGAGTTGTGTGATGTCAATTTTTTGACGTTTGAGTTATTTATGTTTGGGTTGGGTATGTGTGGAGAAAAGGAGAGAGTGTTGTGGTTGATGCTTGCATGTATAAAAGAGGTGTTGTGGGATGTGAGGAACGTGTATGTGTTTAAGAGGAAGGAGATTGAGGTTAAAAATTGTTTAAAAATTGTTTTGGGAAAATTGTACTTTTGTTTTGTGTGTGATAAGAGAAGAGGGGGGAGGAGGACGCAGAGGGAATTTGGAAAGTTAAAAAGTGGAAACATCTTGTTAATGTGTCTTAGTTTTGTGTTTTTTTGTGCTTGTAAATAAAGTTGGTTTTCCGATGATGATGGGAACAGCTGCTGCATTATGTAAGTGTACACGCTGTTTGGGAGTCGAGTTTTGGTTATCTGACTGTGGAACTTCCCATCTGAGGGAAAGAAAAAAAAAAAAGTCATGCGTGTGTGTGGTTAGGGACCCGGATGAAATAAGCCACTAGAATACCGACTTAATCGGTGAGGAGTTTGGTGTGCTAGTTGGTCAGGGTCGGTGTCCTAGATGCCCTAGATTACCGGCATAACCGGTGAGGAGTTTGATTGCCGTATTCAGGGTCTGGCGTTCAGACGCCATAGATTGCGGGTGACTCCCGCGATGACATTAGCGCATGACCACGTATTATGCTCGCTAGCAATTAACCGTGTACCTGAGAGCTTGACAGGACACGGTACTTTTTCTCAGCGGCCAGTGACGTAACAGGGTTCACTTTTGACGCTAGACAGCGCCCTAGCGTGTTTACTTTGCGGCTCACTAAAGCTAAGTGAGTTCGCACCTATCGCCATATAGCGCTGTGGCATCCCGTTAGCGGCTCTGGGATTAACAGAGTTCGCACTTACTGCCACAACGCGCTACGGCGTTTATTTTTAGCGACTCTGCGGGATAACAGAGTTCGCTACTTTCGCCATCTTATTAGCAGCGGGCTTCGCCTGCACGGTGGACCCGGGCTGCGAACGCACCTCTCTATTATATCTATTAGGTGCGTTCCGCAGACCCTAACATAGTTGACAACTGTTGTCTCCTGTCTGTCGCAATCGATTCAGTATTACCAGTCGTGTTAGCGTTACTCAAGAAATCAGACCATAACATGGTCATGAAACCCCTGTCTCCAATGCCACTTTGGCTGTGTGCACCACGAACACCTCTTCCATTTGGCCCAGTATGGCTCGTGGTAGAACCTGCACCGTTGCTGTGCGCTGGGAATGCCTCTAAGAAACGGTTTACCAGAGTTGCTTGTTTGTTCGTCATTATTAGCTCTAGGTTCTCCTGTGGCATGATGTTCTGTAATTTGCCTTTATAACGTGGATCGAGGATGCTGGCCAACCAGTAGTCATCATCATTCATAATTTTGGCAATGCGGGGGTCCCTTTTTAGTATCCACAAGACATAATCACACATGTGGGCCAATGTTCCAGGTGTCAATGATGCACTGCCAGTGGTGGGTGGAAGAGCACTTTCTGCCAAATCCACATTTCTCCAGTCACGCACAAACCCTATACCTGACCTTGGCAAGCCAACATTTTCTCTTGCCCCCTGAGAAGCATCCTCCTCCCCAAAATAATCATCCCCCTCATCCTCCTCCTCTTCTTCTTCTTCCTCCCTTGTCCAGGACAGTTCCCTGAGCAGACAATGCCTGACTGTCATGAAGGCTTCCCTCCTCCTCCTACTCCGCTGCAGACGCCTGATCCTTAATGTGCGTCGAAGTTTGCATGAGCAGACTCATAAGTGGGATGCTCATGCTTATGATGGCGTCGTCTGCGCTTACCAGCCATGTGCATTCTTCAAAACACTGAAGGACTTTACAGAGGTCTCTCAGATTTGACCACTGCACACCCAACAACTCGATGTCTGCCCTCAAACTGCCTGCCCGTGTATCCTCCCACAAATGCATTACAGCCTGCCTGTGCTCGCACAGCCTCTCAACCATGTGCATGGTGGAGTTTCACCTTGCTGCAATGTCTATGATTAGGCGGTGATTGTGGAGTTGGAGCGATCGCTGCAGCCTCTGCATACGACTGGAGTCAACGGGGCGAGCGGCGGATGTGCGAGCACAGTCTTCACACCTTATTGAGCAGGGCTGGTAACTCCGGATAATTATTTATGAAGCACTGCACCACCAGGTTCAAGGTGTGAGCCAGGCAAGGTATGTGTCTGAGTTTTGCCGGGGCTATGGCCATCACAAAATTATGGCCGTTATCAGTAGTTGGCCAGTACCTCCGCGGTGTGTCTGTTGTCGCCCAAAGACATCATCTTTTAAACAGCCTGCTGACGCCTACCACTAGCTGTTCGATAGTGGGACACCTCGTGTGCAACACTGGCAGCTGTGGATGGAGTGCATCGTGCGACTGCGCTGTGTTGACGAGCTTTCGCTTCTGGAGGAGAAGGAGGAGGGTCAAATGCCTACAGCCAACTGTTGCTTATACCGTGGGCTAGGCAGCACTGTCCCACCGCTGCTGTCCCTGTGGACCCTGCATCCATCACATTAACCCAGTGTGCAATGATGGACACGTAACGGCCCTGTCCATGCCTACTGGCCCATGCATCTGTTGTGAGGTGCACCTTTCCACTCACTGATTGTTTGAGTGCATGGATAAGGTGATCTTTCACATGCAGGTGGAGGGCAGGGACGGATTTTCAAGAAAAGAAGTGCCGACTGGGTAGGTCATAGTGTGGGACAGCGTTGACCATAAGCTCTCCGAATGCTGCGCTTTCAACCAAAAAGAAAGGCATCATCTCTAATGAGATCAGTTTGGCGTTCAAAGCCAGTGAAGCTTTGTAGTCCGTCCAGGCTTGCAAGTGCATGGTGTTTAAATGTCTAAGCATGCAACTGGTATTCAATTTTCACAGATTTTTCCCTTGGCTAAAGGTCCTTCCGCACTTCTTAAAGATAACCTTTGCCTCATAAATAGGATTTTGGTCAAAAAAAGTGCCACACTGCACTCTTCCTACTATGGGATAAATTTTCAGGCCTTGCACGCTGTGCTAATTTGACCATCTGGCCAAGGTGTCCTGCAAAGCTTTTTGTTTTTTTTAACACGTTTTTGGACTGCTACGGGCCTGCCAGAAAACCGCAGCTGCGAGGTCGACGCCAGCTGCGGATCCTCCTCCTCTTCTGAGCTATTGCCAGCTGCACCCTCTCTCCCAATGGATGCCAATCCGGGTCAACAACTGGGTCATCCATCACCTCCTCTTCAATTTCATCTGCACCTTCCTCTGTGTCACCGTGTAAAGTGTTAGAGTATGCGGGAAGGGGCACCTGAGTTTCACCAGGGTCAGATTCTGGCTCAGTAGACTGCGAGGGCAATGTAATGCTCTGGGTGAATGTACCAGCAGAATCATATAGCAGTGGCTGTGTATCAGTGCACTCCATGTCAGATTCATCTTGTACTGGGGAATTCAGGATTTGAATTGATAAGATAGGCATTGTATGTGAAAAGAGCTCCATGTAGTAATCTGAAGTGTGGCCTGCCGCATCCTTCATTTGTGGTGGGGGTGAAGGACACAAGGAAAGGTTTTGTTCCTGTGCAGGAGCCTGCACTGACGACTCAGTGCTTGCATTTTTTTGAAACTTCATAAGAGGAGGCGATAGAGCTGGAGGCTGTTTCGGCAATGTAAGCCAAAACCTGTTCCTGATGCTCCGGCTTTAAAAGCGGTTTGCCTACTCCCAGAAAAGGGAGCCTTCCAGGCATTCTGGAGCAAAACTATGAGGCAGACTCAACACCTCCTGCCTTAGGTGCTATTGTGCTTTTGGCACTACTAGCAGATGCACCACCACCACCACCATCAGTCCCAGCTGGCCCCCCCGCCCCTGTCCGCGGCCTCTTCCACCATACTTCCTCATGTTTGGGAAAATGTACCAACAATACCTGCAGATATGTGGTACTGTATGAAGAGCGTACAGCTGTATAAGGTGCAGGGGAAAATTTCAATCTCCGTATATATATTTCCGGAGTCACACACAGATAGTCAGCATGTTTTTGTCCGTGATACCAGCCGGTACACGGTAGTGTGTGAGGAGCGTACAGCTCTATATGGTGTGGTAAAAAATGAATGATCTGTAAGTGTGCAGAAAAAAGGAATAAAAGTATTAGTGCTGTGTAAAAAGCAGTCTGCACAGCAGTGTACACACAGCAATACAACTATTAGGCAGCCTAATAACCAGCGCTGCTGCACACAAGAAAATCCTCCCCTGTCACTGCACAGTAACTGTACAGCACAATTGCTATCAGCACAAGCACAGAAGAACTTCTCTTTTCAGCCCTAACTCTCTCCCTACTGATAAACAGCATCAGCAACCTCTCCCTACTGTTAAGATCAGCAGAAGTTAAAAATGGAGGTGGGCGCTCAGGGCTTTTATGGACAGTATGATGCCCCCAAAGCAAGCCAATCACTGCAATGCCCTTCTGTAAGATGGTGGTGGACGCTGCACATGTCATCTCGTTGCCCACAGTGTACGTCCTTGCTCATTGGCTGTAAAAAGGTGCCTGATAGCATTCTGGGAAATTCAACTTTGGCGCTCGTTTTGCTGACCGCATGGTCGACTGCACGCTATGGTCGGGTTTCGGCCAGCGAAACCCGACATTGGCGAAAGTCGGCAGCGGCTTTTGAATCTGACCATCCTGTTTCGCTCAACTCTACTTATCACATAAATATGCTGTCACACACATACACTAGTTTGTAAAAGTTTTGGCACCACTGGTCAAAATTACTGTTAATGTGAGCAGTTAAGCAAGTTGAAGATGAAATGATCTCTAAAAGGCCTAAAGTTACAGATGACATATTTCCTTTATATTTTAGGCAAATAAAAGTATATTTTCATCTCTTACATTTTAAAAATTAGAAAAAGGAAAAAGGGATTAATGCAATAGTTTGGACACATACATGGTTATTACCTTATAGCACCTCTTTTTTAAAGTATCACAGCTTGCAAATGTTTTTGTAGCCAGAAAAGAGTCTTTCAATTCTTATTTGAGAGATTTTCATCCATTTTTCCTTGGAAAATTCCTCCAGTTCTGTGAGATTCTTAGGTCGTTTTCCATCCTCTGCTTTTTTGAGGTCTAGCCACAGATTTTTAATAATGATCAGATCAGGGGACTGTGTACCTTTTGGGGTCGTTTATTGTAGATTGTGACGTGTGTTTAGGATCATTATCCATTTGTAGAAGCTATCCTCTTCTTCTTTTCAATTTCAGCTTTTTTACAGATAGTGTTACGTTTGCATCAAGAATCTGTTGAAATTTCATTGAATACATTCTTCCCTCTACCCGTGAAATGTTCCCCCTGTCATTGGCTGAAACACTGTCCCAAAGCATGATTGAATCAACCACATGCTTGTTGGTTGGCAAGATGTTCTTTTCCTTATATGTTGTGCCCTTTTTTCTCCACACATACCTTTGATCATTGTGGTAAAAGAGTTCCATTTTAACCTCATCGGCCCACAGGACTTGTTTCCAAAATGTATCAGAATTATTTAGATGTTTTTTCGCATACTTCAGGTGCTGGATTTAGGGTGAGGATACAAGAGAGGTTTTCTTCTGATGACTCTTCCATGAAAGCCATATTTGTGCCGCTGAATAAGACATATCCCTAAAAGACTAAATAAGATCTGAAACATTGGTCAAAGTGATCTGAGCACACAAATCACCAAGAGTCACCAAACTTTTGCTTTGGAACATTTCCCTTTTTGTAATTTTTTTAAATAAAAAAACGACAATTTTTTTGGTCTCAAATACAAAGAAAATATGTAATCTTTAACTTTTTCTCTTTTAGAGATCTTTTTGTCTTCAACTTGCTAAACTGTGTAATAACAATACCAGTTTACATAATGGATTTACCCATGTACATATTGCACACAGGGCCGGCATCAGCACCCAGCCTACCCGGGCAAGTGCCGGGGCCCTGAGCAGGTGGGTGGCCCACTCACCGTCGGGCACCCCGGTGCCCGATAGCGGATGAGAGTGGTGCCAGCGCCGCAACTGGACCCCCCGCTTTCTCAGGGCCCCAGCAGCAGCCAGCACAATACTTACCTCTCTCCGTGCCTCCACAGCTCCGGGCTCCAGGGGGCGCCTGCAGGGCGCCCGCGCTTCCTCTCACAGCAGCGCCGCTGGATGACGTCATCATTCAGCGGCCGGCTGTGGCAGAGAGTAAGCGCGGGCGCCGGACAGGTGAGATGTGAGGTGTATGTGTCTGTGTGTATCAGTGTGTGTGTGTGTCTGTGTCTGCCTGCGTGTGTGTATGTAGTGCGGTGCTTTGTGTGTGTGTATGTGAGAGAGTGCTGCTGTGCTGTCTGTGTGTGGTGCTGCCTGTATGTGTGATGGTGGTGGGGGGAGGCAGTGATGGTGGTGAGGAGGCAATGATGATGATGATGGGGAAGCGATGATGATGGGGAGGCAATGATGATGATGATGGGGAGGGAATGATTATAATGGGGAGGCAATGATGATTATGATGGGGAGGCGATGATGATGGGGAGTCATTGATGATAATGGGGGAGGCAATGACAATGGGGAGGCAATGATGATGATGGGGAGGCAATGATGATAATGGGGAGGCAATGATGATAGTGCTGCAGTGCTGTCTGTGTGTGGTGCTGCCTGTATGTGTGATGGTGGTGGGGGGAGGCAGTGATGGTGGTGAGGAGTAAATGATGATGATGATGGGGAGGCGATGATGATGAGAAGACAATGATAATGATAATGGTGAGACAATGATGATGATGGGGAGGCAATGATGATAATAATGGGAAGTCTTTCCAGAGCGCCCTTTCCTGAGCCGTAACAGTTCAGAATGCAGCACAGTGCAGAGGAGAGCTCCATATTTTTTATGGAGCATTTTATGGGGACCAGTATCCTGTATGGAGCATTATTTGGGGTCCAATATTCTTTATGGAGCATTATATTTGGCCCATAATACTGTATGGAGGACTATGTGGTGCCCATAATATTGTATGGAGGACTGTACTGTCTGGTCTGTACTGTGCGCTGTGAGGATTTGGTGGTTTTTGAGCTATTGTACAATTTACAATAGATATCACTCATGTAATGGAAGAAGAGAAGTATTTGTCATTGTACTATACCCATATTTCTCCTCAGTATCTGTGCATCATGAATCGCGGGTCTGTGTTAAAGGGGCCCACTTAGGCTCTTTCGCCCGGGGCCCATAAAAACCTGGAGCCGGCCTTGATTACACGCATAGTATTTGCATGCAGCTGATATCTGTTTTTCAGGCAGCTTGAAGCCTTTACTTAGCGTTTCATCCAATCACATTAATGAAGGAGAGCTATAGTTTTAGAAAGAGATAAGAGCAGTAAGGAGAAAACAGGACTGAAAGCTTCCTAAATTCTTGCTGAACTTTTCTCTGCATTTTCTGTCACTGACGCAGCACATGATGATTATCCAGACCGTTTGTTATTGCCTGAATCCTTGTGCACACTGCAATCTGTTTGACTAATGAAGGTTATAATGACCTCAACGACTACTTTATTTTTGCATGGCCTGCACACAATCTTCTTACTACATTTAACTACATTTAAAGGGTTTTCCAGGTTTGTTCTGAAAGGCTGCAGTCACTCTGTCACAGTTTCAAGATTCTTCCATACCAGCAGCAAAACTAAACAGCCATGAAAGTGCAAATATGTGATCTGCATACTTCCAGACACATTTCATCAAGAAATGTCAAACCTTGCTCACATAACTTGCATTTAGCAAGGTAGTACATGTCTAGTTGGTATCTGAGACCTTTTGCTCTGACCGCCAGTATCTTTCCCCTCACCTGACAGCTGATCTGTTCCAAGATCCACTAGTGAATGTTAACAAGGTAAATGCTGCTGTCACTCTGACCCTGACATTTAACAAGTACCCGGAGGAAGCACACTACAAGACCTACCCATCGGTGACCCTATCACATGATTGCAGGGTGCTGATGGGTTGTAATGACAGCCGGGGTTTTTCATGGTAAGTCTATTATGAACACTGGCGCATGGCCGGTTTTCCTAAGGCATCATGGTTTTGCCACACTTAGCATTGCTGAAGCCCTGCTATGTTGACCACAAATCCCTAAAGGAACTAATGAAGCCTGGAAAAAGTTTAAAAAAGAAGTTTTAAAAAATATTTAAAAAATTTAAAAAGTTCAAATCACCCTCCCTTTTGTCCCATTCAAAATAAAAACATGAAAAAATAAAAAAAAAATGTTTTTGCTGCATTAAAAATATTGTGACCCAAAAAAATATAAGCTACATTAACCCTTTTACCCCAAGGGAGGTTTGCACGTTAATGACCGGGCCAATTTTTACAATTCTGAACACTATCCCTTTATGAGGTTATAACTCTGGAATGCTTCCATGGATCCTGGTGATTCTAACATTGTTTTCTCATGACATATTATTCTTCATGTTAGTGCTAACATTTCCTTGATATAACTTGCGTTTATTTGAGAAAAAAGCGGAAGTTTTTTTGAAAATTTTTGAAAATTTTGCAATTTTTCAAATTTGAATTTTTATGCCCATAAATCACAAAGATATGGCACACAAAATACTTAATAGGTAACATTTCCACATGTGTTCTTTACATCAGCACAATTTTGGAATCAAAATTTTTTTTGTTACAAAGTTATAAGGGTTAAAAGTTAACCAGTGATTTCTCATTTAATAACACCATTATTTTGGGGGGACCACATCACATTTGAAGTCACTTTGAGGGGTCTATATGATAGAAAATACCCAAAAGTAATACCATTCTAAAAACTGCACCCTCAAGGTGCTCAAAACCACATTCAAGAAGTTTATTAACCCTTCAGGTGCTTCACAGGAATTTTTTGAATGTTTAAAAAAAATAAACATATAACTTTTTTTCACAAAAAAATTATTTCAGGTCCAATTTTTTATTTTCCCAAGGTAACAGGAGAAATTGAACCTCAAAAGTTATTGTGCAATTTGTCTTGAGTACGCTGATACCCAATATGTGGGGGGAACCACTGTTTCGGCGCACGGCAGAGCTCGGAAGGAAGGAGCGCCGTTTGACTTTTTCAATGCAAAATTGGCTGGAATTGAGATCGGTCGCCGTCTCGCGTTTGGAGAGCCCCTGATGTGCCTAAACAGTGGAAACCCCCAATTCTAACTCCAACCCTAACCCCAACACACCCCTAACCATAATTCTAACCCTAACCCTAATCCAACCCTAACCCTAATGCTAACTCTAACCCTAACAATAATGGAAAAATGGAAATAAATACATTTTTTTTATTGTATTATTTTTCACTAACTAAGGGGGTGATAAATGGGGGTTTGATTTACTATTTATAGCGGGTTTTTATATCCAGTTTTTATGATTGGCAGCTGTCACATGCTAAAAGACTCTTTTTATTGCAAAAAATAGTTTTTGCATCACCACATTTTGAGAGCTATCATTTTTCCATATTTTGGCCCACAGAGTCATGTGAGGTCTTATTTTTTGCTGGACGAGTTCATTTTCGAGCTCATGACATTTTTTGATCGCTATTTATTACGAGGCAGAATGAACAAAAACTAACAATTCATGAATTTCTTTTGGGGGCGTTTATACGATTCCGTGTGTGGTAAAACTGATAAAGCGGTTTTATTCTTCGGGTCAGTACGATTACATTCATGGCCAAAAGTTTTGAGAATGACACAAATATTATATTTTCACATGATCTGCTGCCCTCTGGTTTTTATGTGTGTTTGACAGAGGTTTTTATCACAGACAAAAATATAATTGCAAACATATGAGTAACAAAAGCTTATATTGACAGTTAGAATGAGTTAATGCAGCAAGTCAATATTTGCAGTGTTGACCCTTCTTCTTCAGGACCTCTGCAATTCTCCCTGGCATGCTCTCAATCAACTTCTGGACCAAATCCTGACTGATTCTTGCACAATCAATGCTTTCATTTTGTCAGAATTTTTAGGTTTTTGTTTGTCCACGCGTCTCTTGATGATTCTCAAGTTCTCAATGGGATTAAGATCTGGGGAGTTTCCAAGCCATGGACCCAAAATCTCTATGTTTTGTTCCGTGAGCCATTTAGTTATCACCTTTGCTTTATGGCAAGGTGCTCCATCATGCTGGAAAAGGCATTGTTGATTGCCAAACTGCTCTTGGAGGGTTGGGAGAAGTTGCTCTTGGAGGACATTCTGGTACCATTCTTTATTCATGGCTGTGTTTTTAGGCAAGACTGTGAGAGAGCCGATTCCCTTGGCTGAGAAGCAACCCACACATGAATGGCTTCAGGATGCTTAACAGTTGGCATGAGACAAGACTGGTGGTAGCGCTCACCTTGTCTTCTCTGAATGAGGCGTTTTCCTGATGTCCCAAACAATCGAAAAGGGGATTCATCAGAGAAAATAACTTTACCCCAGTCCTCAGCAGTCCACTGCCTGTACCTTTTGCAGAATATCAGTCTGTCCATGATGTTTTTTCTGGAGAGAAGTGGCTTCATTGCTGCCCTCCTTGAGACCAGGCCTTGCTCCAAGAGTCTCCGCCTCACAGTGCGTGCAGATGCACTCACACCTGCCTGCTGCCATTCCTGAGCAAGCTCTGCACTGCTGGTAGCTCGATCCCACAGCTGAAACACTTTTAAGAGACAGTCCTGGTGCTTGCTGGTCTTTCTTGGGCGCCCTGGAGCCTTTTTGGCAACAATGGAACCTCTCTCCTTGAAGTTCTTGATGATGCGATAGATTGTTGACTGAGGTGCAATCTTTCTAGCTGCGATACTCTTCCCTGTTAGGCCATTTTTGTGCATTGCAATTATGACTGCACGTGTTTCTTTAGAGATAACCATGGTTGATCTCCAGCCATGTCCTCATCAACACCCACACCTGTGTTAATGGAGCAATCACTGAAAAGAGGTTAGCTGGTCCTTTTAAGGCAGGGCTGCAATGATGTTGAAATGTGTTTTGGGGGATAAAGTTCATTTTCTAGCCAAATATTGACTTTGCAAGTAATTGCTGTTAAGCTGATCACTCTTTATAACATTCTGGAGTATATGCAAATTGCCATTAGAAAAAGTGAAGCAGTAGACTTTGTAACAATTAATATTTGTGTCATTCTCAAAACGTTTGTCCATGACTGTACAGCGATATCTCATTTATATCTTTTTTATGTTTTGGCGCTTTTATACAACAAAAACAATTTTATATAAAAATAATTATTTTTGCATCGCTTTATTCTGCGAGCTATAACTTTTTTATTTTTTTGCTGATGACGCTGTATGGTGGCTCGTTTTTTGTTGCACAGATGACATTTTCAGCGGTACTATGTTTATTTATATCCATCTTTTTGATTTCGTGTTATTTCACTTTTTGTTCAGCGGTATGATGATCAAGCAGTTTCTTTTTTTAAGGGGTTCACTAAAGGGGTTAACTAGTGGGACAGTTTTATAGGGCAGGTAGTTACGGACGCAGCGATACTAAATATGTGTACTTTTATTTATTTTTTTTTATTTACATAAAGAAATGAATTTTTTGGGGAACATATATATGTATATATATATTTTAATTTATTTAGGAATTTTTTTTTATTATTTTTACACGTTATTTTTTTTTTACTTTTTTACTTTGTCCCAGGGTGGGACATCACTGTATAGTGCACAGCACTGTGTGAGATCGGCGATCTCACAGGCAGTGCAGCAAACTTTCTCAGTGCCTGCTCTCAGCAGGCGCTGAGGAAGAGGCCTCCCTGCAGGACCCGGAAGGGCCCCGTGGCCATCTTGGACACCAGCGCGATCACATGTTAGGGCAGGTTAGGATAGGATATGGGTTGAACTAGATGGACTTAAAGTCTTCCTTCAACCTTAATAACTATGTTACTATGTTACATCACGCTGTTCTGAGGGTCTCAGGGAAGCATGCAGGGAGCCCCCTCCCTGTGCGATGCTTCCCTGTGCCCCGGTACACTGCGATCATGTTTGATCGCAGAGTGCCAGGGGTTAATGTGCCGGGAGCGGTCCGTGACCACTCCTGTTACATAGTGCCAGGTGTCAGCTGTGATAAACAGCTGACACCCGGCCGTGATCAGCTGCGCTCCCCCCGTGACAGCAGCTGATCGCATGTGACGTACTATCCCATCCACGGTCATACAGGCCCAGGAACCATGGACAGGATAGTACGTCCGATGTCAGAAAGGGGTTCATTTGATAGGTAAACGGCATAACGAGAAAATAATCTAATTACTTTTTTGGCAGCCACAACATTGCACTAAAATGCAATAGCAGGTGATCAAAACATAGTTTGTACCCAATATTATATCAATATAAACTTCAGCTAAGGGCGCAAAAAATAAGTAATCTCCCAGCCCAAGATTCCGAAAAATCAAGACACTATGGGTCTCGGAAAATGGCAATATTTTTTTTCTTACTAATTTTGGATTTTTCTCCACCAATTAAATAAAAAATAACTTATAAATGTTTGGTATCTATGTAATTGTACTGACCTGGGGAATCCTATAAGTAGGTCAATGTTATCATTTATTAAACATGGGAAACAAAAAAAAAAAAACAATTGTAGAATTGCAAGTTTTTCTTGCAAATTCACAGCGCTTCACATATTTTTCAAGTTACAGTTTCTAGTACACCATGGGGTTTAAACATTGGTGTCAACTAAAAATGCAACTTGTCCTGCAAAACTCTAGCACTCATTTGGCCATATTGACAGAAAAAAAAAAAAGTTATGGCTTTAGGAAGAAGGGGAACAAAAAAAAGGAAAGCGCAAGAAAGGAAAATCGCAAGGTGGTTAAGGGTTTAAAAGACAAAGCAAAAAGAACACTGATAATTTAGTGATATAACAATGAAAAACAAATTACATCTGAATTTTTCCAAACTATGAATTGACTATTCAACGCCAGCTGATTTTCTTCTTGAGTTGATGCATTGAATTGTCCAACACCAATGAAGGTTATTATTCTGCTGGAGAGATGTGCCACATTAATGATGTGATAGATTGAAGTCATTGCTCCTTTCTCTTTAAAATTAACATCTTCTCCAAATGGATCTGTAAACTGAAGTCTTCTAAGATACTGGGAGAATGAAGAACACATTACATGGTTATTTACTAATGTTAGATAAAAAAGGCAAAAATGTAATAGTGTCTTATCAAAGTAGTAAAGAGAAAACAAAAGGGTAGGTGTGCTCACCTTATAGGTTTGTGATACACAAGCCCCAGAATTTCATGAATCATGACCGCTGCAGCTTTTAAAGGAAATATGTACAAATGTGCCAAGGGCGATGGAAGTATCCTGAGCTGCTGACTGTATGACAAGTCACGATGAGATCAAGAAATTCTAGTTTAATGTCATTGCGTTTCGGAGTCCCTCTGACTTCTTCTTCATGACAACCTTCAGCACAACCTTTTGAAGAAAGAGTCAGAGTGACTCTGAAACAAGTTGACATTGAACCATCTTCTTCTCATCGAAGCTTGTCATTCAATCAGCAGCGCAGAATGCTTTCATCCTCCTTGATACAAATGTAGCAATCTTGTATCATACTTTTATAGTAGTTTGAATGAATGGCTCTATACTGTGGGCCAGAGTGGCAAGATTGATAGCCACATTTGTAGTAAAAGAACACTGAACTGGGACTAAATGAAGTCTGTTATGATTTGGTAGCCAAGGAGGACAGCAGCAAATATAGCCTAGGCAACCAGACACCCAGAGAGGTTGGTAACTAGTGGATTGCAGACCCCTAAACAGACAGCACATCGATGTGGGATGTGCCTTCGGTGCCCTAGATGCCTCGACACAGCCGGAGAGTTAACTAAGCCTAAAGAGAGAAAGGGGAAAGCTATCTGCCCTGAGTAGAGCCCCCAAAGGAATAGGTAGCCCCAAACACATATTGGCGGTGAAACAAGATGAAATACAAACACAGGCAGAAAACAGAGCATGCAAAAGCTATGGCCCAAACTGTCTAGATAGAACAGGACAGGGTAGAATACTGTCTGCAATCCAGCAAAAACTCTAAGAAAAACTCCAACACGTCTGATATACAAAAATACTGAGACCACACGATCTCTCCCCGCTAGATCAGCATTCTGGTGTGAAATGGTAGCAAAATAGCAGATACTGAAAAAACAGGGAACAGAAAATACAAAAACAGTGGAGAAAGAGACAGAGTCCAGTGCAGGCCCCCGCAGGGGAACCTGGCTAGAACTTCCACCAGAAGGGCAGAAACTTATATGAACAGAAACAAATGCCACAGAAATAAACAGCAAATAACTTATCTGAAAGCTGTAGGACAAAGCAGGAACCAAGCTGACTTCCAAAAGAGACCAGGAAGCAACAATCACCGGCGAGGATCATGGAAAGGTAGCTCACTTACATCTCCCCAGTCAGTCCCCTCTGATTGCTACTCATCGCCCCAGGTGATGGATTTCTGTTAGCCAAGGCAGCTTCATTACTATCAGCAGCCACCAGAGGGAGCCCACACTCAGAAATCAGATCCAGTGTTTACAACAGTACCCCCCCTTGAGGAGGGGTCACCGAACCCTCACCTGCGCCACCAGACCGATCAGGATGAGCCCGGGGAAAGGCGGGAACCAATCTCTCAGCATGAATGTCAGAAGCAAACACCCAAGAATTGTCCTCCTGACCATAACCTTTCCACTTGACCAAGTACTGGAGTCTCCGTCTAGCCAGACGAGAATCCAATATCTTCTTCACTTCATACTCCAGATTGCACTCAACCAAAACAGGTTCAGGTGGTGTAGCCGTAGGAACTACTGGCTCAACAAACCTTTTCAATAAAGATTTATCGAAGACGTTGTGAATCTTAAAAGTCCCTGGAAGAGCCAAACGGAAAGAAAAGGGATTAAGGATTTCCATGATCTTATAAGGTCCAATGAACCTTGGCTTAAATTTTGGAGATGCAACCTTCATAGGGATATTTTTGAGGACAACCAAACCATGTCACCTACTTTAAACCAGTGACCATCAGTCCCATGCCGGTTGGAAACCGTTGGGCCCTCTCCTGAGAAAGAGACAACTTATCCACTGCTTGATCCCAAATCTTCTGCATGCTCTCTACCATAGTGTCAACACTCGGACAGACAGAAGCCTCCACCTGCCCCGAAGAAAACCGAGGATGAAACCCGAAATTGCAGGAAAAAGGGGACATCAAAGTGACTGAACTGGCCCTATTATTTAAAATTAATTCAGCCAAGGGCAAAAAAGAGACCCAGTCATCTTGATCAGCAGACACAAAACATCTCAAATAAGTTTCCAAAGTCTGGTTTGTTCTCTCAGTCTGCCCATTGGTCTAAGGGTGAAACGCCGAGGAGAAAGACAACTGAATTCCCAGTTTAGAACAAAAGGCTCTCCAAAATCTGGAAACAAATTGAACTCCTCTGTCAGACACAATGTTCTCCGGAATTGCCGTGCAAACAAACCACCTGCTGAAAAACCAAGGGCACCAACTCGGAAGAGGATGGCAATTTCGGCAGTGGCACAAGATGGACCATCTTGGAAAATCTATGACAGATCACCCAGATAACAATCATTCTCTGAGAGACAGGGAGGTCGGAAATAAAATCCATAGAGATATGGGTCCATGGCCTCCTGGGCACAGGCAGTGGCATTAACAATCCACTAGAGCGAGAGCAGGGTTTGGACCGAGAACAAGTCCCACAGGACTGCACAAAATTCCTGACATCACGAGATAAAGTAGGCC